>JAQZBX010015676.1:0-37306 GCA_029593785.1 Cabassous unicinctus | reverse complement strand
ATAATTAATTCATTTTGCTAATTCTCGGTATATGGTTTTATTTTATTTTACAATTATGAAAAACAGCCACAAACTTACAAAGTCAAATCTATAAAATATCATACATTCTGAGTGGTCTAACTTCTTTTCCTGTCCCTTCCATCCTTTGTCCTTCTTCTATACAAAAGGAAATTTCTGTTTAATTTTATGGTTTACCCTTTGTTTTTCTGGTAAATATAAGCAAACATGTTGGGTGTGAATATATATTGTGTGTACACACACTTACTGAGATAAACAGTAATAAAGCATACATTTTTCTCCACCCTGCTGCTTTTTCCTCCTATATACCATTCTAATAGCATAAAGATATATCCTCATTCTTTTCCCATGCTGCCTATACTCCATTGTGAAGATCCACCAGAGTTTATTCAATCATTCTTCTAATGATGGATATTTGGGTTATTTCCATGTTCTGCTGTTCCCAATAAGTTTGTGGTGAATAACTTTGTACATATGTTTTGCAATAAATTCCTATAATTGGAATTACTTAGCTCAAAGGGTGAATGTGCATATAAATTTGGAAAATATTGCCACGCACCGCCCATAGGTAATGTATCATTTTACATTTCCCCTGGTGATATTTCCCCATAGTTTTGAAAATAAAATATGTTACCACCTTTGGGAATGGGCCAATATGTCAGATAAGGAATGATACACGACAGTATTTTAAATTCTCATTTATCTTATTTGGACCCAGCTTGAGAATCTTTTTCTGTGACTGAGGACAATGGGCATTACTTTTTCTGTGAAATATATGTTCATTTCTCTAGCACATTTTTCTATAGAGGTGTTGGTATTCTTCACCATATTCTTATCTCTTTGGGGAAGATTATTTTCCCATATTAGGCCTATCAACTTTTGAATGTGATCTAAGTAATAAATGCCATTGATGCCTCATTGCCACATTAGAGTCTCCATTATCAAGGCTACTGAGGAAAAAAGAATGGCAAACATTAATGATAAAAGCTAAATTAGGGCTCAAAAGTGAAAAAGTAGAAATAGAAAGCCTTTGAGTTTACGGTTATTTAAAGTTATAAAACCAAACATGTACTGCCTGCCTGCCTGTAGAAGAACAGAACTTATCTTGCCAAATTCCCCTCCCCTCCTTCTCCCAAACAAGAGTCCAAATTCTTATAGTTTAGGTTTTTATGGGGGTCTTGAAGAGGAGGAAATGATTCTGTATCATTTCATTTTTTTCTCTTTCCATTGAAAGATATCACTATGGGGGGAAATTGTAGGGGAGGCAATAAAGTGCTTGTACGAAAAGAGAATAATTGAAAAGCTGAAAAGTATCTATAGGTCTGTCAAATGACCTGTGTAACCGCGATGCAAAAAAACAGTACTCCCTGGTAAAAATGCTATTTATCCTGAAGCAAGTTGTCATAAACGCCTTTGAAGTTTCCAACCTCATTAATACAGACAGGCTTTTTAAAAGTTAGATAGAAATACTGAGTGAAAACTGGAAAGACAAAGCACCATTAGATTTTTAATCTTGATTCTGAAAGGAGCTTGCTCTTATTTTATTGATCTTAATATTTAATAAAATTTTTATTTCTTGCTTTATCAAAATTAGAGGGAACAATTAGGTGGGTTACCTAAGGAAATAACACTAGCCTTTGCTGTTAGCTTGGATAATGTAAAAGATTGAATCAAAATGCTATTTGGGATTGAAAATGGATGCTCTTTCCCAAATATAATGTGCTTTTTAATGGAAGTTTATTCCACCGTCTGATGGATGGAATGTCAAACCTTCCCAAGTGCCTCAGATTGCATTTTCCTTTAAAGGCTGGATGCTACAATATATAAATATGTAGAGGATATAGGTTAGAAAACCTTGAGCTTTGTAATCTGGACAGGAACTTTGAGCCTCCTGCTCGACCTCCCTGATTGCTAAATTAAAAATGAGTAAATAAATAAACAAATACCTAAAGACCAGTGGGTTACACTATGTAGCCCTAGGACTAATGGGATTTATAGGAATAGCAAAAACATAATTCATCTTTCTCAGTTCCAGTATGTTATGATTTTCACGTATACCAATATTCTCCTGAATATTGCCCTATTATAATAAAAATATATACATAAGTGTCATCTTTTGTTACAGCTCTAATACATATCAGATACTATTAGTATATGTAATATGCACTATAAATAGTTTTGTATTAACCCTCTAAGGTGAGTAATACAAGCTCCTGAATTTTTTAGTTGAGGCTCAGAGACGTAAACCATTGATAACTATTGATTGCTGGAGCTAGAATTTAAAACTCAAGCCTGGCCAAGCCCATTGCTCCACCCCAGCTGCCCCTTACTCATCATAATTAAGCTGAAAATTTTCTTTTAATCTTGGGAGACAAAGAGAGCAAAGGAAAAGTCATGCTCAAAAGTAATCACCATGGCAATGGTAAGAAATCCTTGACCCATAGGAACTCTACAACTGGGCAATCTGATGCGAGCTGTCATCCTTTGTACTTATGGTGGCCCTCTTACCCATTTGTCTTTGTTAGTGGTTCTTAACACATCAAAATGATTTTTAAGAAATGCCGCAGTTAAGTTAAAAAGCAGAGAACTAAACACAAGCTTTTCAGTAGTCAAGGCTTCAAAAACATCGTTTCCATGACCTAATAATGCCTTCATGCGTGAAAATGACAAATGAGTTTTAAATTGTTTCCACAGCATTGCAGATCTTCATAGATCCTACACTACACATTCTGTTGTCCCTTTTTAATAAACGGTGAGGGTTGGACCACAGCTCTGACACAGTACAGAAACTCAAGATTTTGGGGGAACACGAGATCCTCAGATATTACTAATGGTGCGCTCACCCCACTGCTAACACACAACAACAAAATAACTCATTAGCTGAAATGCCCTAACATCGGAAGCTGGATTCTGTCATTAACATGGTATGCATCTGTTGTTTCCCTTGTAAAAATGCATTTAGCACCGGGAGTAGAATTATATTGATTGTGATTGAATAGTTCAATTTGATGTCGGTTGTGGTGAACTTTTTGCAAAGGTTTTACATCCCAGATCCTGGAATGTGAAATGTTAATGGACTGAATAGAGCAGGGGGCTTGGTGCCACAGGGGTTGGTTACAAATCAAGATTCCCTGTGACCTAAGGAAATTCGATTCACCTCTTAGAATTTCATTTTTTTCATCTCTACAATCTACAATCTTTTTCCTGGAACTATTCATACCTTGTAACCACTTGGCTTTCTGCCTCACCTCCTTCCTGTCTCATATATTATGGCATCAAGGACATTTTTCCAACCTCCTTATTTAAATAACACCTTGCCCTCATGTGGCATTCTCTATCCCTCTTCCCTGCTTTGTTTTCAATATCACTTTTCATCATCTGACATACTATATATTTCACTTGTTTATCGTACGTCTCCCATACTAGAATGTAGTTTGTATGAAGGAAAGGACTTTGTCTGGTTTGTTCATTTCTTTATCTTCAGCATTCAAAATAATTCATGTTATGTGGCAGCCAATTCAACATACTGTAGAATAAATTGAGTAAATTATTATAAAATAGGAAAATTCATATCCAATAATTCAAAGGATGTTGAGAGGACTAAATGAAATAACATATTCAACAAATATTGAGCACGAATTTTGCATGTGTAAAAATCAATAGGGGTGATAGTAGCACAATATTGGGAACATAATTAACCACACTAAATTTTATACTTGAATGTTGTTAAAAGGGGAAATTTTAGATTATATATCTGTTATTAGAATAAAAATTAAACACACACACACACACACACAAAACAAACAGTGAACCCTAATGTAAACCATGGACTACAGGTAATAGTACAATTTATAGTAATATTCTTTTATCAGCTGTAACAAATGTACCACACTAATATAAGGTGTTAACAATAGATGGTGCTTGGGGGTGGTGGTAAATGGGAACTCTGTATTTTCTGCAAGATTTCCATAAATTTACTTCTCTTAAAAAAAGAAACTATGTGCCTATTGGGGACTTGGCTGACTTAGGTAGATTTGGCCCTGGCCTTCAGTGACTACATTTTACCAGGTGTATTGAGATATTAAAATACAAATGATACAGTAAATCATTTAATAATTGTTATGGCAAATACTATGAAAGAGAAGTAAAGGGTGGAATAAGAACACACAATGGGGCTCTACTAACAGTTTGGGGTCAGAGAACACTTCACAGAGAAATAATGTTGCAGCTGAGACCAGAAGGATAAGTGAGTTTTCATGGGTCAAGGGAAGAAGCCATTCCACACAGGGAATAGCATGTGTAAAGGCACTGAGGTAGAAAGACCTGAGTTTATTCAGTGGCCTGGAAGAAAACCAGCATAGTTGCAGCATAGAGAGTGAGGACAACTGTCCCTTGAGATAAGGCTGGAGAGGCAGGGAGGCTGGAGAGTGCCCCTTACAATGCCTGGTGCATAGTGGCTTCTCAGTAAATGGTGGCATAAAATAATCAGTACAAAGCCCCAAGGCAGTCCAGTTGCATAAAGTCAGTAGGAAGTGATGGCTGAAATTCTAGGGTGGCTGTGGAATGAAACCAAACGGCCTTTGCATCAGTCAGGGTCTAATCAGGAGATGGTATCCAACCTAGGAAAGTGGTCACATGGGGATAGAAGACCTGAGATAGCAAAGAAGGACCCGGCAATTTCCAAAACCATGAACTACTGCTGCAAAAAACGGAGGAATCAAGGGAGGAGACAGTGTTACTGAAACCTAGGAGCTTGGCCCACCTGGTGGAAGCGAGTCTACCGCGTGGCCATCTAGCAGTTCCTGGAGCCATAACAGAGGCTGTTACGTGTTAGCCTCTTCTACAGAAGACACAGCGAGAGAGCGAGGAAACGAGCCCTGCCTTCTTCCTTCAGCCTCGGATCTCGCGTCGGCGCCTCGGATGGGCTGAACCTCGTCGGAAGCCAGTTGAAAAGGGATACCTGGAAATGTAGTTTCTGTGACAGAGAACAAAGTAGGGGAAAGACAAGGAATGGGACTAAAAGCAATCTGGTAAACACCCCTTCAACATGCTTTTTTCCTTTGTTTGATAGAAAAAGGATTGTGAATTCTAGCTATCTGCTCATCAGGGACTTTTCAGGCTGTTCTCTATATCTATGTTGCTACATGCTCTATAACACGGAGAAAATGTCTACTTCTAATGCAATGCTATATAGATGTTATATACAATGCAATGATACATATGTTAATAAAACATACTGAAGAATCACAAAGCTCTCTCCTAATTAAAATATAAGGTCTTCGATTTTTCTTTTAATTTTTTTTTAGAAAAGCTTCTACTTAAATAAATGGATCATTATAGAAAATTTAGAAGACTCACAACTGTAGCTAAAAGAAAATATATATTGTCCATATTTCCACTATTCACAGATAATTACTATTAACATATTCATATAGAGAAGATCCTTATAATTCACAAATTTACATAATTTAACTACCTGGATGCAATGTAAAAAATATCCTTGCTTAATAATTGTGATTTGCCTGGTACATGAGTTTGAATTATTCTGGCATATGGAAACTTTTTTTTCTGGAAAGGAACAGTGAGCTAGTTCCCTGACATATTTGTTTTCATATGAACATGTGATTTTTGTCCCTGTCAGAAACAGAGCAATTGTGGTTAAGAGTATTTTAGAAAAAAATAAAGCCTTATTTCTTTGCAGAAATTATGATCACTTAGCAAAAGATAAAATGTGAATGAAACTTAAAAAAAATGGTTCATATTGTATGATGATAAACAAAAGAAACCAAAGGTCTTAATGGAAACACATCTTGGGAGTAACCCAAGATCTTGCATAAAGTTTTTTCTGAGAATTTGGGAAATAATCAGAAGATAATTCTGATGAATATGGGGTCAGATCCATTTTGTTTCAATCTTTTTATATTAATTTTATGTGTTTTATATAGATGGACTACACTAAGCATACGTTTATATTTATGTTCATATGGTAGAAAATGGTATATTCTTTTTAAAATTATTATTATTAGTTTGTAATGAGGTTTTTTCTCACATCTCTGGATTATACATGGTTAAAACTAATGATTTCTGTTCAACTTTTAAAATGAGCACCGTGACCCAAGAAAGTTTCTACTTGAAAAGGGTAAAAAGCAAATCTTGCTGAAGACAGAATTTTATTTTTAGCTAAATGGGAAACATTTCACAGAGTATTTACTGAAAATAATCAATAAGTCCCTCGTAGGTATAAGTCAAAATTACACTATTACTTGGAAGTCAATATATTTTACCAAACATATGGAGAATTTATATTAAAACAGGCCACTGGCATTTACTTGGCAAGTTTATGTATTTATGTATGTATGTATGTATGCATGTGTGCTTGTATGTATGTATCCATCATGATGTATATATGCATGTATTTATCAAGAAAATCATTGTGTCTAATGGAATCACTCAGTAAAAATGGCATTGAACCAACTTTCAAGAAAATATCATTTTATTTCATTTGCTGCAAAAGATCCCCCAGATTGTCAGTTCACTAGCATCCTCTGGGGCATTCCTTTCTTCTCCCCTGAACTAGCAGTGATGATGGAGAAAGCAGTGGTCATGAGAACGGAATTTGGAGCCACACATCTGGTTCCTAACTCCAAGGTGACACTTACTAATTGTGATCGTGGGGAAATTCTTTACCCTCTTTGATCTCAGTTTCTTCTCCTTCTGCCCCACAGTATCAATATGACTAAGCCCTCTATAAACTCTAGCTTATACTTTTCTTTCCATGAATGAAATATTTTCTGATATGGTCTACTTTATGAGAAGGACAGGTCTAACAGCCTTATGACAGAAATCTCACCTCACAAAGCAGATCTGTCTTTTATATTTGGGCTTGCGTCTGTGGACATATAAACATGCCTCACTAGAAGACAACTGACCTTGGGTGTCCCTTCTGGCTGTTATCTGGCTCTATCTGAAGGACAGAAGCTGGACTGGATGGATCTTCACAGAAATGGGAGAAAGGAAGCATCCGGGGTGGAGGGCGAGAGAACTGACGAGCTGACTGTAAAATTGCCTTTGCCAAAGTCAATATCTTTCCCAGTCTCATATTATTAAATGTATTTTAGATTTATGTCTTAAATCTAATATAACTAAGCTTTATTTTATAGATTAGAGGGCTGTGGTTTTTGTTATTTGGAAAGTGAAAGGGAGACAACAGAAACTCCCCAGGGCAGGTGAAAATGTGGAGGACCCTAGTGGCAGGACTCATTCCTTCCAACTATTATTGGCAAAGAAAATATGATGCCCCAGATGAAGGCCATAGCAATGAGTCAGGCTGTGGAGCTAAGGGCCATTCACCTCACACCTTGAAAGGACCAGCAGACCGGGAGAAGGAAAGCATCAGTGGAGGAAGAGGGAACTGAATTCTTGAATACAGATCCAAGAAGGATGCTATGGACACGCAGGAGAGGAAGTGTTTACTTAAGTTGTAAAGATCAAGATGAGCTTCAGGGATGCTTTTGTCCTGCATTCCTGCAGGGTATGGGGATAGCTAGAGGTGGAGGTGAGGGGAAAAGCTCTTGTAGTGGCTAACTTCGAGGACATGAGGATGTCTGGTGGCAAATAGTACCACCTCTGTGAGTTTAAGTGGTTACATGGAACAGTAGGAGATAAAGATGAGGGAGGGTTTTGGCAGAAGAAAACCTTAAACACTCTGATAATACATCAGAATTTACTCTGCAGGGAGAGACTTTAGGTAGTTTGGTTTCATGTTCTTGGATAGAAATGAAGAAATAATATAATCTGCATAGTCTGATAATTTTTTCAGTTACAGTATTTTGGCAATAGTGTAAAGGAATATTTGGAGAGTGCTGGAAACAGATAAGGATACAAGGTTGCTATAATATTGTAGGCTACTGTTTCCTAAAAATGCATTTGAAAAGTTTAATTTCACAAAATTTTACTAATTGTTGCAGGTGAGGGGAAAAAAAAGATTATATAGCCATAGAATTTTTGTAAAACCTGAGCTAAAAAAGTGAAACAGGTTTTATTGTTGAAGTATATCTAATAAGCTAATGTGCACAACAAATATTGAAAAAGAGCTAATAGCCTTTCCCAAACTTGTTTGACCTTGGCACCCCTTTTAAAGAAACATCTTGTAGAATCATTATCAAGAGACCATATTTTTCAGGTTATTGTTTTCTGCAGTGGCACTGCAGTAACACAACAGTATTAGCTCCTATAGGAAATGCACTTTGTGTTGTTAACCTTTGCAACTTCATAGCAGAGTTTGGCACAGGTGAGTCCACTGAAATATTTATTGAATGGATGTTGAAAGAAGGGCTTGGAGTAGGATAGAAAAGGATAGGTGGAGAATAGGGTAGAAAACTCAAATTTGCCTTGTTTTCTATACTACTTTATTCCTGAATTACTACTTTTCAAGTCTGATTATTCAGCAACCCACATTTGGAAGATAGGCTCATAAGAAAGGAACTTGAGATGCTAGATCCAAGGCTGGAATAATCTCCCCAGGTACCGTACTGTTTAATCTAGAATCTATGGCGATTTGTCTTTCAAAAAAGTCACTAGAAAATCGATCTTAGACAAGGTAGCCTTCTTGTGCAACATGGGTGAGCTGAAATTTATCACTTCTATAGACAATGAATGACATATAGGGTGGCAAAGGGAGGCAATCTAATTTACTGGAATTTACTGGAATTAGCAAGGTTTTGTCCAAATGCTAGCTTTCCTACTTACTAATTGTGTGGTAATAGGGCAGTTACTTATTTCATTTGAACTTTAGTTTCCCCATCTGTAAAAATGGGAATAGGTTTGGCATTTGAACATTAATTAAAGTTATGTTTTGAAGGTTATGCTTTGAAGGTGCCTGTTCCTGGGTCAAAGTAGCCCTTCTATAAATTCACGCCAGAAAATTTGGAGGAACTGAGTGAAACTCTAAAGCTAATTTTAGCCCAAATGAAGTGCCAACATGACATTCACCTGCCAAGCAGGGTGTTGAGATGCTGAATGCTATTGCTGCAGAAAACAAAGCCAAATAGTATAGATGCTGGAAGAGAATATTTTCTCTGGATTCTCCGGCCAATTTTCAGTGGACAGTAATTGTGTACAAAATCATTTACCTTTTATAAGTAATAAGACCTGCCACTTTGGGATGCCAATTACTGCTAGGTAGTGTACTCAGTGCCCCTTCTCAGCCAATCCTGTGAACCATCTTCTGCCTGAAATAGCATTTGTGTCCACGTGGGTCCAGCACACAAGGATTTGACGATATTTTGGGGAAAAGAAAATTCGTATTTATTGTTTGTGAGAAGAACACTCCCAATTAATGGCGGGGAATGAGAAGCGGCAATTCAAAGTGCGTTTGGGGGGATAGTAATACATTTGTGCTGGAGCAGAGATTTCCAAGGGATGGTATAGGAAGAGGTAAGAATGGAAAAGATCACAGATGATTGAATTTGGATAAATTGGAACCAGATTGTGGAGGGAATACAATATCAGGGACACTCAGTCCTCTAGGAAAGGCACAGCTATGAAAGGATTTGGAACTGAGAAGCACAAAATGGGAGTGATTTTCTTTAGATATCTCTATCTGAAAATGGTTGTGTCTGCAGTAATTTGATCAGATTAACTGAGTACTGGTGTACTTGAAGTCACACCATAAAGTTCAGGGACTTTCTTTTCTCTTGGATTTGTCACACTTTGTGACACATATTGGAAATGAACTAAAATGTCAGTTTTTCAGAAAAGGATCTCTGGAGCTAGGCTACCAGCTCTTAAACTGACTGGCTGTGTGATCTTGGTTAAGTTACCTAAGCCTTTGTGCAGAAGTTTTCTCATCTGTGAAATGGGGATATGAGTGGACCTTCCCTTATAAGGGAAAGTTAAATAAGCTAACACATGCTATGACAGGGTCTGGCCCAAAGCCAGGGCTCATAGTTGTGTTACTAGTATTGTAATCCTGGAATTTTTCTAATTATCCCTTTGGGTTTTCACAAGATTTCCCTCATGGAGACTTACCTTCCACAGAGTCTCTGGATTTTGAAATGTATCTCTACTTTTTCTTCTTCTTTTTTTTGAAAGATTTATTTATTTATTTATTTCTCCCTCACCCCTAGTTGTTTTGCGTTCACTGTCTGCTCTCTGTGTGTTCTTCTGTGTCTGCTTGTCTTCTCTTTAGGCAGCCCCAGCAGGAACTAATCCCAGGACTTTCTGGAGTGGGAGAGAGGCACTCAATCTCTTGCACCACCTCAGCTCCCTGATCTGCTGTGTCTTTTATTGTCTCTTCTCTGTGTCTCTTTTTGTTGCCTCATTTTGCTGCGCCAGCTCTCCGCGTGGGCCAGCACTCCTGCACGGGCCAGCTTGCCTTTCACCAGGAGGCCCCAGAAATCGAACCCCGGACCTCCTATATGGTAGACAGGAGCCCAATTGCTTGAGCCACATCCGTTTCCCTCTACCTCTTCTTAAGTAGAGTTTTGAAAAGAGAAACATTCCCAGAAATGTGAGAATTCTTACAATTTAAAATATTTGAATTTAAATATTTTGCAGCAATATAATCTCCTTTTTCTCAATATGTCTCCCTTTCCCTAGGCAAAATCCACTCTACCATATCACCTGTCCCTCTCAGAGATTTGCTGATGAGCTGATTTAGAAAAGTAACTCAGCAGTAATCCCCCCCAGGAGTCTTGAGAAAGCACAAAAACTATAGAACTGGTCTTTATGTTCTGATCTTAACACCAAAATAGCTGTAATTTGACTATTTTCTTTTCTCTGAGACACGGTATTTGTAACAGTCCTCCTTGCTATTGTTCCCAGTGTCACTCATGATCACTGTAATCAGAAATCACATCGAGTCCCTTTGCAGGGGGGGGGAGGGAAGAAATTGCTTGTGCTGTGGCATCTCAACCTGCACCTGCTTACCTCCCACCTCCACTCAAAGGACAGTGGCGCCGGCAAAATTCCCTGGGTAATTTGGTCCCAAATTGCATATTCTGTTCCAGAATTAGGGTCTAAGGAAGTGAAGGAGGGCAGGTATCAGTAGGTGGCAGAGCGTATGCTTTTCCATAGAAGAGCCAAAAAGTGCTAGTATGAAATCTTTTGAATGGAAATGTGTCTGAAATGAATAATATAAGACATTTGCCTGCCTTCATGAACACGTTTCACTCTTTGCCCGAAAAGGCGCGTGGTTTTATGAATATGTTATTCATTTCTGCGTGTGTACATTGATGTATTGAGATGCCCAGGGATATTTACCTCAGACTTAAATGGTCCTATATTGATGTAATCTTGGAGCCTTTAGGTCTGTTGTTGTATTTTTTTTCCTCTCTCTTTCCTTCTATTTTCCTCCTCAGCTTTCCCTTCTTGCTTTTCACTTAACTGCCCATAAGCATTTCTATTTACTCCACCCTTACCTCCCAACATCTTTCAACTCCTGCTTCTAATAAATTATTCTGTAGGGCAAGAAAGCCAGTGCCCAAGCTCCTCAGAATTATATCAGACAGGAGAAAAAATAGCCCTCTCTGGGCATTTTCCATTTTGAGTAATATACATTCTACCCTTATATTTATATTTATCTTATCACCTCCCAGCTGTATTATTAAAATCCTCAATTCTCTCTTCACTAGGATAAAAATGCAAATATGATCACTTGTCACTTTCCTATTGAAGATCCTTTAGGCATTTTCCACTGGCAAATGATAAAATCCCAGCCCCTTTGCGTTGAGTCTAAGATCCTGTAGGCTCCAAGACTTTCCTGCCTTGAAGACTTGCACCTGTCTCACCTACTTTATCCCCTCTACAACAAACCCTGGGAAATGCTTGTTTGTCCTGAAACAAATGTAGCATTGCCTAATTTCCAAATGTGCTGCAGCCTCTGCTTGGAATATCTATCCCCTGTTCTTCCACCTTCAAAAATTCTTCTTATCCTTGAGACCATAGCTGGGCGTCTTCATGCTGGTCATGTGACCGTCCATGAGGCTCCAGAAGAGCATTTGTTGATTTGTCATTTAATTGCCCTTTCGGTCTCCAGTCTTCCCTGTAGCCTTTTGAGGGCAGAAACTGTACATGGTTGAGTGTTAACCCTGGGGGTCTTTCTGGCCTCATTATCTGCCTCTCACCAGACTTAAACATTTGTGGAGATTCTCAGTCATACCAAGTTCTCTGAATGACCTGTGACTACCTACTCATGGGTCAAGATTTGTCATCAGATCAGTTGCCCTATTGGCATTCATAATACTGCAAGTAGCAATGACTTCCTTTGCTTTTTTTTTTTTTTGGAGGTACCAGACATTGAACTCAGGACCTTATGCATGGGAAGCAGGTGCTGAACCACTTGAGCTACATCTGCTTCCCAATTGGTTTTTCCGTTTGTTAGTTTTGTTTTTAGGAGGTACTGGAGATTGAACCCAGGACCTCATACATGGGAAACAAGCGCTCAACCACTTGAACTACATCTGCTCCCTTCCTTTGCTTTTGATTCCAGCTTTCATACCCATATGATGCCCATCAATGTAGCTTTTACATTTTATTGTTGTCAGTGGTTTGCAAGTCTTTTTCTCACTTCTAGACAGAAATCTTAAGTGGATGAAATATGCTTGATTTTTCTTTGTGTCTTCTGAGCTTAGCGTAGTGTCTAATTTTGAGAAGGTGCTCGTGGTGAATCTTGTATTAAATGTGTACACGTGCCTTGTAATATCTGTTCTGCTCAGCGGGGCTGGAGCTAACTTTTGCTTTTATTTCCATTGGCTTGCCCATATTCTTGATCAGGCTATGCATGAGAAACTCCTGAAGACAATTTTGTAAGCTCCCTAAGACTAGCACTTCTCAAATGTTGATGTGCCTAGCAACCACCCATGAATCTTGTTAAAATCCAGATTGTGATTCAGTAGGTGTGGCTGGGGTCCGAGGTGTTATATTTCTTGCAAGTTCCTGGTGGATGTGCCTGCTGCTGTGCCAAGCAGTGAGGCCCTTGACATTCTGAAATAGAACCTCTAGCGATGTGACCTGGGATTTACTTACCTGTTCTTAAGAAACTTCAAAGTGACTCTGATCAGCAGAGGTCACCTTCTATGTGA
Source organism: Cabassous unicinctus (assembly GCA_029593785.1). Taxonomy (NCBI): domain Eukaryota; kingdom Metazoa; phylum Chordata; class Mammalia; order Cingulata; family Chlamyphoridae; genus Cabassous; species Cabassous unicinctus. The sequence continues at coordinate 24,206 of JAQZBX010015676.1, read as the reverse complement.
GATATTACCGTTTGTATTCTCCTATTAGCCATCATGCGTTCACTCCAAAACATTATTTAGCAGCCTGCCAGTTATTATGCTAGTAGTTGCAGGGAGATAGGTGATGGAGCTAGGAATGTTCCTGATCTCACAGTCCAATAGGAGAAAGATTATATATATATATATAGTACAAATTCTTACATATTGTGATAAATGCCAAGAAAAAATTAATTGAGACATAAATATTTGCAAGGAGAAAGCCACAGTTAAGCTGAAATTTGAATGATACAATTGCACCCGCTCTGGGAATAATGGATGGGTGGGAAAGGCAGTGGTGAGGTGTTTTTTTTTCTTTTTTAATTATTAGAGAATTTGTAGGCTAACGAAAAAGTTATGAAGAAAATAATAGAGTTCTCATATACCACACCACCAATTATTAAGACTTTGGGTTAGTGTGTTACCTATGTTACAACTGATGAAAGAATATTATTATAATTTTACTAACTTTTAAGCAAAGGTTAATACATATGCAAGTCTCTGAGTTAGGAAAGAGCTTGGCAAATCTGGAAACTCTCTGAAGACCTGTGTGGCTGGAATGGAAAGTACAAATGGGAGAGCATCACATGGTAAAGTGAGCTGGCACCGAAGGAACACACAAAAGCTGGTTGTCTGATTCAAAAGAGCACCATGAGAAAAAGCTTCTTCTAATCAATTAAAGGACAGGGAGGCTGTGGAGCATGGCCCATGCTATCTTGATCCTGTTGAGGCACTGTCCAGCTCAGAAAAGAACCAAAAATTCTCTGAACCCATTTGGAAATACTTTTGCTTCTGATTCTCTAGAAATATTTAGTTATCTATAAGAAAGATGGTATGGACAATAAATGATTTTAATTTTCCAAGACATTTTTATCTTTTTTCTGTTTATCTATACCAATAATCAAAAAAGATTCCTGTCAATTTATCTTTGGGGTTAGTGTGTTGAGCCAGTGACATAAAACAATTCCTATTAACCTATTCCATTACAAGAGTGAGGCATGGGATGGCATTTTCCTGATGAAGCATTTAAAAGTTACTCCAAATATGCGGTAAGAGGCTACATCATATGCCAAGTTCTAGGTCTGAGACAATATAAAAACAATGAAATGAGCCAGAATGGATGCATCTTCTACAGTCTCTTTGACAGTTGCCCCATTTTAAATGTTGTGTGGAGGACAATGCCTGACTCAATGAGTTTATAATCTGGTTTTGAAGACAGAAGAAATGCATGAAAAATTATAAATGTATGTGTGTGTATATATGCATATATATTTTTCTTATATTTTTTTAAATTTGTATTTGAAATGATATAAAATAGTGAATTTAATTTCTTTGAAAGATAAACATTTTGGTTGAAAGTTTAGACATTCAAAATTCTGGAAAATATATTAGTGACAGCATGTTAATCCCTAGGTATACACATACTCCCTCTCTCCCTTTTGCACGGGGAATTCATAAACAACTTGATCAGTACAGAGGGCTGGTCCCTAGCCTGAATGTAGTAGCTTCATTTTGAGTGAGGTTTTTGACGGAAGCATCCAAAATATTCCAACTTCAGAGCTCTCCCTTACAAAATCCAAGAAGCTTGTTCAATGTTAGGAGTCAACAAAAATTCACGGTGTTTGTTTGGACCCCATAAATTTTAACTTTTTCCTTTGAAAGTCATTAAGTCTTCAGCAGTTTTAGTTGTGAAATAAACAAATGTCAGTTCAACAGTCTTGCCACTTCACCTGTTATCAATTCTTGATATAGAAATCTGCGTTTGGCATTGAACTTTAGAAGTAAAACAGAGATTCTTCAGACTTGTTTAATTTACTCTTACTGTAGTAACCACTGCATTTTGATGCAAAATACCTTGTAACGGTAGACCAGGATCCTGATTATTAGGATAGTGATGGGGATTGAATCATGTCTCCCAAGGAACGAAATACGTGCAAGACTTAACCTGCCTTCCTGTGGATGTGAACTTGTTTGTAAATAGGATATTTGATGTGATTGTTGAAGTATGGACTCATTTGTGAACGGTATCTTTGAAGATCCTGTTTAGATGAGGCCAAATCAAATCAGGGTGGATCTTAATCCATTTGACTGAAGTTCTAATAAGGAGAGGGATTATAGACAGAGATGTAGAAGACTGAGCAGAAGTAGAAGCCAGATGGAAAAGCCATGTGATGGAGGAAAGCCAAGGAAACCTAGGGATTATGAAAAGGCAGTACCAGAATACTACAGGCCAGTCAATACCTCTATGGTGCATTTCTAGCCTTCAAACCTGTGAGACAATAAATTCCTGTTGCTTAAGTCAACCAGTGTGTCGTATTTAACATAGCAGCCCAAGTATACTAACACAGACAGTAATTGATCTCTCTGTACCCCTATTCCATCCCTCTGGGAATATACAAGCTTGATTCATTCAGTTTTGGCTCTTCTTTCTAGCGTTTCTGTGTTTCTTTAAAAAATGTTCTAATCACCCCAGTATTAATTCAATAATAAAATAAAACTGGCATTTATTTAAGTGGTTATTTTATCAACCAAAACAATTTGCAATTTTCCCATGATAAACTCCAGAGTGCTTATTCTGAAAACTATTTTTCAATCAGTCCAGTATTTCTTCCAGTTAAAATAATTTTAACTGACATCAAAATAAACAATCTTTATGTGCATTGAAATAGCTAGTCAAACTGGTTTCCTAACAAGAAGCAACAAAATAATCTAATAGTTATATATATTTTTTTGTATTTCATGCATATTCAATTTCTCAGAAAGCATTATATATTTTACATTGTTACTCTTCACATTATACGTTTTTAACATTGTAAATTTTACTCAAAGCTTTTTAGATCACAATCCTCAAGACCATTAAAATTAAATGAGGGAAGACGGAGGCAGAGTAAGGGGCTCCAAGAGTCAGCTCATCCTACACAGCAGTTAGTAATCGCCCAGAGCTATCTAAAGCACCTGTTTGGGGGCCCTATGAGGCAAGAAGAGTATTCTGCAACATTCTGGAAAGTATGGAAGGAGGAGACTACCCATCTGCAGAGAAAATTCACAAGTGGAGCCCTCCACGCTGTAGAGGCCGGTGCCTACCCAACACAAGTCGCCTTGGGAACTATTCTGTGGCTGGAGTTGGAAACTCCATTTCCCAAAAACAGAGGAGGAAGACATGATGTGGCACCAATTTCAGCTACTGATTAGTAAATTCGGTGGACCAAAGTATAATCCTAAGAACAGCTGATGTTTAAACCTGTTCAAGTGAGAAAGAGGCTGGTAGCCGCACTTTTAACTCTGCCCCCAGCATAAGGGGAAGCAGGGCTGATTGAAAATCACAGTAAAGGGAGGGACTGGCTTCTTTCCACATAGATCAATTGCAACTTTACCCTAAACCCAGGCCCCACCTTCAGCAGGGAGGAAGCTGGGGAGATCTGCACCACCGCTCTGGAAAACTGCAAGCCACACCACAGAGGCTGCTGCCCATCCTATTCTAGTGGCACAAACCATCTCAAGAGCTATTCCGTGGCTGGAATTAGAAGCTCCATTTCCCATAAATGGGGGAGGAAGAGACAGTTGTCCACTGACTTCAGCTACTTATTGGTGGACTCGGCTGGCTAAAGTATAATCCTAGGAACAGCTAGGGTTTGAACCTGTCCAAATTAGAGAGGCCGTTAGCCATGATTTTGACTCCTCCTCTGTCATGAGGGGAAGAGGTGCTGACTGAAAATCACAGTGAAGTTAGGGACTGGTTTCTTTCCACCAAGTTCAGATTGCAGCCCTAGCCTAGGCTCCAGACCCACCTCCAGCAGGAAGGAAGTTGGTGGGCCCTGTACCAGCCTCTCCAGGAAACTGCAGGTGCTTTCAGCTGGCACAGACTGAATAGTCAGACACCTGGGGCTGCATCCCTGTACCCCAATAGGCTAGGAGAGGAGCTGGGTTTCCTTGGCTTCTCTGGGCAAATGCAGGCATTTTCAGCTTACATGAACTGGTCTGTTGAGCACCTTTGAGTCCACCTCCACCTCTGCCCCCCATAGGATATAAGGGAGCTTATGTATCCTCAGCCTCTCCAGGCAATGGTAAGTACTTTTGGCATACAGGGACTGAACTGTTGGGTGTCAGTGGTTCTGTTCCCACCCCCTAAAGGGCAGAAGGGACAGTACTCCCTCAGCCTCTCAGGACAATTACATGTGTATTTAGCCCACACAGATTAGATTGTTGGGCATTCCAGAGAGTGCATTCCCACCACCAGCAGGGAGGGGTTCTGGTGCTACGTCAGTTTACCTGGGCAACTGTGGTCATTTTGGACCCACACAGCATAGATTGCTGCCCACAACTACAGCTCCATCGCCACCCAAGGTAGGGGAGGAAGGGGTGTGAAGCTTTGTCAGTCTCTCTGGGCAACTACAGACCGTCTTGTCCTGAACAACCTGGATTATTACACACCGCTACAGATCTGTCCCTACCCCTGGCAGAAGAGAAAGGTGGGAGAAGCTTCATCAATTCCTGGGGCAACATGGGCAGCTTCAGCCTCCATAGCTTACAGCACAAACAACTACATCCTTGGCTCCTACCATACAACCAGCAAGGAAGAAAAGACAAGAAAGCCCTAAACTAAAGGGAGAAACTGCACCCAGGATAAATACATCTAGTAAGCCAGATGTAAAGACACCAAGAAAAAGTTAAAATCCATACCAAGAAACAGGAAGATATGGCCCAGTTAAAGTAACCAGATAAGCCTGAAGATGATATAAAGGATTTGAGACAACTAATCATTGATGTTCAAACAAATCTCCTTAATAAATTCAATGAGATGGCTAAAAAGACTGTGGATATTAAGAAGACACTGAGTGAGCACAAAGAAGAATTTGAAAGCATACATAGAAAGATAGTTCTTATGGGACTGAAAGGTGCAATAAATGAAATTAAAAATACACTGGAGGCATATAACAGCAGATTTGAGGAAGCAGAAGAAAGGATCATTAAGCGTAAAAACATAGCCTCTGAAGGTGACCAGAAGATGAAAATAACAGATGAATAATAGAAAAAATTGAACAGGGTCTCAGTGAACTAAATGACAGCGAGAGACATGCAAATATGCAAGTTATGGGTGTCCCAGAAGGAGAAAAGGGATAAAGGGCAGAAGGAATATTTGAAGAAATAATGCTAGAAAATTTTCCAACCCTATTGAAGGATGAAGAAGCACATTGTACTCCCATCCAAATAAATCCTATTAGACCAACTCCTTGACACATACTAAAAAGAATGTCAAATGCCAAAGAGAAAGAGAGAATTCTTAGAGCAGCAAGAGAAAAACAATGCAAAACATATAAAGGAGAGCCATTAAGATTAAGTGCCAATTTCTCATCAGAAACCATGGAAGCAAGAAGGCAAGTGGTATGATATCTTTAAGATACTGCAAGACAAAAACTGCCAGCCAAGAATTTTATATCCAGCAAGATTATCTTTGAAAAATGAGGGTGAGAAAAGGTAAAGACAAATGAGTTTGTATGGCTAAAAGACTTCAAAGTGAGTCGAGAGGTCATCCCAGAAGCGACATTTATGTACATCTCAGCAGGATCTCATAGACTGCCAAAGTGGATACAATCCTAAATAGTGGAGCTCCTGAGGGCTCTGGAGACATCTGGGTCCTGTGATCAAGGCAGATAGCTCCAGAGTTTGGTGCCTTGCCAGTGGGCCCTACTTTGAAGTTTGTGCCCCTGAGACTGAAAGAGTTGGACTCAATTGTGGCTTGCCTACACATGGCTCATCTATCTCTTCTATTTAAATCTATGCTTGTTGCTAGAGTTTGTAGGTGTATGTCCAGAGACTGGAGTCTTTGGGCTGCCCATGTGCCAGCTGGGCCCAGAACCTCAGAGGAGTTGCAACACCTACTCTCCAGTTCATTGGACTCACCCAGGACAACTAACAAGGAGGTGAGGATTGCCAACCACCATACCAAGGAAATGAGAGAGCCGACAATTGCAAACAAGAAAGTCCCATCCACCGGCTGTATGGGATCGAAGCCTCTTCTCAATCAGAGGTGGAGTGCACATCACCATTCCAGAATCCTCAGGATTGGGGATTGAGCTATGGACTGGAATGGACTTACTGGTATTCTACTATAGACATATTGTGATTCTAGCATTGGAAGATATTACAACATTGATGTGGAGGCAGTGACCACTGGAGGCTCTGGGAGCAGGGAGAGGGAAAAACAGATGCAATACAGGGGCTTTTTCAGGACTTGGGAATCGTCCTGAATGACATTGCAAAGATGGATATAGGCCATTTTATATCATCACATAACATGCAGAACTGTGTGGAAGTGAGTGTAGAATACAATGTGAACTATGGTCCATGCTCAGTGGCAAAGCCCCAGGATGCGTTTTCAATTGCAATGAAGGTGCCACACTAATGAAGGATGTTTATTAGGTGTGGGAGGTGTGGGGAGTGGGGCATATAGGAATCCCTATATTTTTTGTATAACATGTATGTAATCTAAGTATATTTTTAAAAATAAAACTTTAAAAAATGAGGACAAGTTTAGAATATTCACAGATAAACAGAAACAGAGAGTTTATGAAAAGAGACCAGCTTTGGAGGAAATACTAAAGGAAATGTTAATGCATGAAAAGAAAAGACAGGAGAGAGAGTACTGAAAGAGAGACTAGAAATGATGAATGCATCAGTAATAGTAACTGAAAGTGTCAAAAGACTGGTAAAAATAAAATGACAGATAAGACCCAAAGGTCAAAATAGATGAAATAAGAACTGCTTTTACAGTAATAATATTGAATATTAAGGCTTAAACTCCCCAATGAAAAGACACAGACTGGAAGAATGGATAAGAAAATATGAGCCATCTATATGCTGTCTGCAAGAGACTCATCTTAGACCCAAGTATACCAATAGATTGAAAGTGAAAGTTTGGAAAAAGATATTCTATGCATGCAGTAAACAAACAAACAAACAAAAAACAGCTGGGGTAGCTGTACTTACATCAGATGAAATATACTTTATAAGTAAAACTGTTATTAGAGACAAGGAAAGACATTACATATTAATAAAATTGATGATTCACCAGGAAAAAATAGCAATCAGGAATATATATGCACCTAACCAGCATGTATATGCACCTAACCAGGATGCCCCAAGATACATGAAGCAAACACTGACAAAACTGAAGGGAGAAATACGCATCTCTACAATAATAGTTGGAGACTTCAATACACCACTCTGAGCATTGGATAGAATATTTGGGCAGAGGATCAATAAAGAAACAAAGAGCTTGAAGTAATTCGATAAATGGGCTATACATAATAAATTTATACAGAACATTGCACCTCAAAACAGCAGGATATACAATCTTTTTAAGTGCTCATGGATCTTTCTCCAGGATAGACCATATGTTGGGTCACAAAGCAGATCTCAATAAATTCAACATAATCAAAATTATACAAAGCACTTTCTCTGATCATAATGGAATAAAATTGGAAATCAACAAGAGGCAGAAAAAGGGAAAATTCACTTATGTATGGAGATTAAGCAACACACTCTTGAATAATCAGTGGGTCAAAGAAGAAATTTCAAGAGAAATCAATATCTCCAGATGAATGAAAATGAGAACACAAAATATCAGAACCTATGGGATGCAGCCAAAGTAGTGCTGAGAAGGAAGTTTATTGCCCTCAATGCTTACATTAAAAAAGAAAAAAGAGCTAAAACCAGTGACCTAACTACATAGCTGGAGGAACTAGAAAAAGAACAGCAAACTAATCCCAAAGCAAGTAGAAGAAATGAAATAACAAATATCAAACCAGAAATAAATGAAATTGAGAACAACAACAAAAAATAGAGAATTAACAAAACCAAAAGTTGTTTTTTTGAGAAGATTAACAAAATCGACAAACATTTAGCAAGACTGACTAAGAAAAAAAGAGTGAAGATGGAAATAAATGGAAAAAAAAAAAGAAAGAAAATGGGCACATTACTACTAACCCCATAGAAATAAGAGAGATCATAAGAAGATACTATGGACAACTTTATGCCAAAAAACTAGACAATGTAGATGAAATGGAAAAATTCCTAGGAATGTACAAACAACCTACACTGAGTGTAGACGAAATAGAAGACCTCAACAAACCAATCACAAGTAAGGAGACTGAAACAGTCATCAAACAGCTTCCCAAAATGAAAAGCTCAGGACCAGATGGTTTCACAGTTGAGTTCTATTAAGCATTCAAAGAAGATTTAATATCAATCTTACCCAAGCTTTTCCAAAAAATTAAACAAGAAGGAACTCTACCAAACTCATTCTATGACGCCGATACCACCGTAATACCAAAGCAAGATAAAACTATTATGAAAAAAGAAAATTACAGACCCATTTTTCTTATGAATACAGATGCAAAAATCCTCAATAAAATACTTGCTAATCAAATCCAACAACACATTAAAAGAATTATTCATCCTGATCAAGTGCGTTTTATACCAGGCATGCAAGGGTGGCTCAATCCAAGAAAATCAATCATTAAAATACCCCATATTAATAAATAAAAGAAAAATCACATCATCTTATTGATTGATGCAGAAAGGGCATTTGACAAAATACACCATCTTTCTTGATAAAAATACTACAAAACATAGGAATTGAAGGAAACTTTCTCAACACGATAAAGGCCATATATGAAAAATTCAGAGCTAATATTGCACTCAATGGTGAAAGACTGAAAGCTTTCCTGCTGAGAACAGGGACAAGACAAGGATGCCCACTGTTACCACTGTTGTTCATTATAGTGCTAGAAGTTCTAGCTAGAGCAATCAGGCAATTAAAAGAAATAAAAGGCATCCAAATTGGAAAGAAAGGAGTAAAACTTTCACTATTCATAGATGATATGATCCTATATCTAGAAAGTCCCAAAAAATCTACAAGTAAGCTGCTAGAGCTAATAAATAGCTAATAGAGTGTCAGGATATAAGACCAATATGCAAAAATCAGTGGTGTTTCTATACAATTGTAATGCACAATCAGAGGAAGAAGGTCAGGAAAAAATTCCTTCTACAATAGCAACTAAAAGAATCAAATATTTAGGAATAAATTTAACCAAAGATATAAAACACTTGTATTCAGAAAACTACAATACATTACTATATTAGTCAGCCAAAGGGGTGCTAATGTTAAATACCAAAAATGGGTTGGTCTTTATAAAGGGTATTTATTTGGGGTAGAAGTCCACAGATACCAGGCCTTAAAGCATTAAGTTTCTTCTCTCACCAAAGTCCATTGCTACGTGTTGGAGCAAGACAGCTGCCAATGTTTGCCAGGGTTCAGGCTTCTTGGGTTCCTCTCTTCCTGGGGCTGCATTTCTCTCTGGGCTTAGCTCCTCTGGTTCCTCCACAAGGTCAGCTGTACACTATTAGGCGAATGGCTCACTTCTCTTCTCCTGGGGCCTTCTCTCCAACATCAAAACTCCAACATCAAAACTGCTTCTCAAAAACTGCTTCAACTCTGTTCTTGCCATGCCTTTTATATTTGATTCCCCACCCACCAAGGGGTGGAGCTCAATGCCCTACTGATGTGGCCCAGTCAACGCCCTAATCATAACTTAATCATGCCCAGATTAACAGATCAATTTACAAGCATGATCCAATTATATTTTTGGAATTCATAATTACATCAAATTGCCAAATGGCTAAAATTACTACAAGACCTAAATAATTGGAAGGACATTCCATGCTCATGGATTGGAAGACTAAATATCATTAAGAAGTCAATTCTATCCAAATTGATATACAGATTCAATGCAATCCCAATAAAAATTCCACCAGGAGTTTTTAAACAAATGGAAAACACAATTATCAATTTTATTTGTAAGGGTAAGAGGCCCTGAATATCCAGAAACACCTTCAAAAGGAACAGTGAAGTTGGAGGACTCTCACTTCTGGACTTCAAATCATATTACCTAGCTACAGTGGTAAAAACAGCCTAGTATTGGCATAAAGATAGACACATAGACCTGTGGAACCAAATTGATAGTTCAGAAGCAGACCCACACATCTCTGGTCAAGTGATTTTTGACAAGCTTGTGAAACCCACCCAGTTGGGGCAGAACAGTCTATTCAACAAATGGTGCTGGGAGAACTGGATATCCATAGACAAAGGAAAGAAAGAGGACCCCTATCTCACACCTTATACAAAAATTAACTCAAAATGGATCAAAGACCTAAATACAAAAGCGAGAACCATAAAGCTCCTAGAAGAAAATATAAGGAAACATCTTCAGGACCTGGTGGATTCTTAAACTTTACACTGAAAGCACAAGCAATGAAAGAAAACATGGATAAATGGGACCTCCTAACTGAAACACTTGTGACTCAAAGGGCTTCATTAAGAAGGTGAAAACACAGCCCACTCAAAGGGGTGGGTTGGGGGAAAAATACACCAAATGTAAGATAGAAGCTATAGTTAGTAGTAATATTTTGACGATGCTCTTGCAAAATATTACAATATTTGAGTTTGTAACAAATATTTCACACACAATGCAAAGTGTTGTTGGAGGGGTGATGTATGGGACCCCTGTATGATGTTAAATGAGTGATGTTTTATCCAATCAATTGAATGCCTTAAAAGGGGAAGTGATTTCAACATTCAAAGAGAATTTCCAGCTCTACTTTGGACAGCCGACATCTCCTAGGAACTCATCAAGGACCTTCATGGAAGCCCCTGGTTTGCAGCCTGCTGGTGGAATTTGGACTTGTGCATCCCCACAGTCATGTGAGAGAATTTTATAATATCTCATACTATTTACAGGCATCTCCTGTTGATTCTGTTTCCCTAGAGAACCCTGACCAATACAGCCCAATTGTCAGAGCCCACATATGGAAGGACTGAGTATAAAATCTGTGCCATATGGGTCCTCAGATGAACTCAGAGTACTACTCTTTCACTCTTCTCTGAATGACAGCCTTACCCAGTCCTAATGAGCCCACACACAGGGTGCTGATAGTTGGGGGTAGGGAAGACTTCATTTAATCTGCAACAACATCCAACAGATGATTGGGCACAAACTAACAACAGTGGCAATCCTACTCTAATATAGATTTCTGGTTGGATATAATAGCAGCCCCAGTTTTCAACTAAAGAAAGAGCATTTAAATGGAAGAATCAAAAGTTTAGCCTGAAAAAGCCTTCAGGATTATAGATCTTTAGGCTGAACGGTAAAAATATTATCATAGCAACCCATGTTAAATTCATCTCTCAGTTATTTATTTATATACATCACCCTACACCATATTGTATCCTGGGGGACACTGGCTTTATGTGTAAACAGTATTCTCAGCCAAACAGGATTAAAGAGGGTTCTTTGCAATGCAATATTTTTAACGTCTTTATTAAGTAAATATGCATGATGCATAACAATTCACAAACTTTTTGTGGGAGGAACACCTATTAAGCATTGTTAGAGAAATTGTGTTCTATGCTCACTGGTAGGGAAACCCTCCTTTGGCATGTGATTTGATATTTAAATGATTCACTCTTGTTAAAATTGAATTTTGTTGGGATCTTTTATAAATTTTGTATTCTATATCCAAGTAACAAGTTTGAACCTGTCCTGGAGGAGTTTTTCTAGGTTACCCTGGAGAATTTTAAATCAAGAAGGAAAGTCACAAATGTATTCAAATGATCAAAGTTGAAAACTGTAGAGTGAGTCGATCTGAAATGGAAGCAGAGAAAATGGAGTTAGAATAAGCAAAAACATTTGCTGTCATGGAAGCTAGGGTTACCTTCACCGAACCTTTTCTGATTGCACATCTCATCAAAAAGAATGCAACATCTCCAACCTACATGTACTACTGTCTAGTTATATTATATGCATTTTAAAACATGAATAAAATTGGAAAGCTTAAAGTTGAGTTAAAGAGGAAATAGAAAATGTAATTTTTGCTTCATGTTACCATTAGCTAACATCTTAAAGCATAATAAATACTCAAGGCAAAGTTTATCCTTCTTCCTAATAAAGGTAAATCACATTTCAAGTAGTCTTCTAGATAATTTCGACAATTGTGTCAAGTACTGTCAATGAGATTGCATCAGGAACTGGGGCTGCACCACGTCTGCCATTTGTACTTACAGATGAGCATTGTCTTCAATCCACAGTCTCTTAGCAGGGATACGTTTGAGACCCTCATCCATTTTGGAAGAATATGTATACATTCAAACTCAATAATATATTCTGCAAACCCATTTGACAAGCACAGGCCTGTGGTTGGGAAGGAGAAGACACTGTGGATGTGTTTTCTTTCTTTGGAAAGCCTCACTCATCCACCTTGTCCCAGAACCAAAAGGCAGGAGAACCTAGCAAGAGCGCCATGGTCATTCTATATGTTAACTTTTGATTAAGATTATTTTCTATCCTATAATTTAGCTTAAAAATAAATACAAAGAGATACTGTAATATTTTCTTCCAATGCCTCAACAGATAATCTTACATTGTCCCTGGGACACCAAAGGAAATTTAGAGACCACTGGTTTAGAAATCAAATGAGGAAATATGGAAAGGGATGGATCTGATTTAAGTTATTAATGAATTTTCAGTGGGCAAGTATTAAGGATCTAGCATGTTAGGACATTCTCCTGAAAGGTCCAAATATTAAGTTTTATGCCATGGGGTGAAGTAGTCACAAAGAAACCTAATACGTGCCAAAAGCCATCCCAGTGATCTCCCCATTCTGGTAATTTTATTTTCTTCTCACAAGCAGTCTCTGAGTTTTGGTATACTTTCCACTTCTTATAGGAGAGGAGGTCAAATCTTAAAGATGTTAAATAGCTTGTCCAAGGTGAAAGAGTTTATAAATAACTTGTGAAGCCCTCTACCAATTCCCTGTCCAGAGACATGAAAGCTCTAGATCTAAGTTTCCTCCTCTCAAAGAGGACCAGCATAAATTATACATCTCCCAAGGTCCCTTGCAGCTTGAGATTCATTCTATGATTCTAAAATAAATTATCATGTTTGGTGGTAAATGTAGGTAAGAAAATATACTTCCATTCTGAAGAGCATAATCTGTCTATAGAGAAAGTGGGTGCAATTGGTTATTGCTTATAATTCCCTCCACTGAAAGGAATCAAATATGCACCATTGCTATGTCCTCCATTCAAGAAAAATTAACATAATCCCTTGAAGTACATAAACAAAGACTCCTCAGGTTTGTTCTGCAATATATAAACAAAGAAATAGCTCTTATCATTCCCAGAAGACAATTTTTTTTTTCCATATCCTGAAAACCCACAGACTATATTCATTTCTTGTGTTCTTCCTTGGGACCAATTCTTATGATCCTGTTAATTAATTAGCAGAAAATGTATTTTTTAAATACTCAAAAAGTATTATACTGCCATTCACTTATGACAGCAGCTAGAGTCTTCAGAAAATGTAATCCATTCCTCCATTTTCATTCCAGGCATGTTATGCTTCACTTCACAGAAACAAAAAATATATTAATTCACAGTGGTTATATTGATGCCATCACAGAGCCTATGAGTGGTAAATTCTCTCCAAAACTACTATGCATTGGTGACCATAGATTTTCAAGAGAGCTGTTGAATGGGAGAGAAAGAGGCTTTCTCCCCTCAAGTGCAGGATTTTGGGACTGAATCCAATCTGTAAATCAGTCCCACACACCCTAATCCAGCATGCTTCCCAGCCATGAGGGGAAGATCACCAATGTCACTGACATGTGAGGGGCTCTGTCCCGAGCACCCTGTCCTCTGTCCCTTCTTCCTGACCTGCTCCCTCTGTGTACTCACTCCAGTCTGGCCGCCATCCCTGGTTTTCTCTCCTAGTTAGAGTCCTGACTTTGTCTTCACAGTTGCAGCCTCTGTCCATCCAGCTTCTGCCTGTCAGGCTTCTCATTTCTCTCTGAGACTGAGTCATACCACCAGCCTTTCCTGCTTCAGATCGACTCCTTGTCCCAGAGAACCTGATTTCTTACTCGACAGCCCTGGTGGGTACTCTTGTCTGGTTTCCTGATCCAACCGTGCAGGCTCAAGTGTAGTTACAGGCAAGTTGAGTGACAAAGAGGCTTCCATGCTCAAAGGTTCTTTAGAGCTGCAGTCTGCTTTTCTTTCTGTCTTTTTTAAAATTCAAATTTTATTTCAAACTCAAAAAAATAAAACAACAGGCAAAAGGCAGCTCAACAAGTCATGGAAGCATTACTCCTAAAAAGTTCTGTCCAGGCACTTTTATCTCATCTAATTCCATCAATAACCCAATTGTTCTTCCAGTGTTCAGAAAGACACAAAGATGAACACAGATTAGTAAATGTTATAGTCAAGTTCTCTTTATTAATTAAACAAATGAATAAGAGTAAAAATTTGCTTAATCATATTCAAATCTCAGTCTGCTTTTCTAGTCCAGATATTATACTATATCAAAACACAGCTCGGGTAATAATGACTTCACAATCCAGAAGGAGAGACAGATATACATAGAGGCACAAAATTTGCAGGAAGAAGAGAGGGACTATCTGCCATGTAGGAGCAGACTGGTCTCTGCTGAAGAAATTAAAATTGAGCTGGTCTTTAAACAATGTCTAGGATTTGGCTAGAGAGGCAAAGCGAAGGCTGCTCACTTGAAGGGAAAACAGAATCAAAGACAATGAAACAGTGTGACTGCCTGGGCAAATATAAAGTGTTCTGCATTGCCTGGGCAGCAGTGGAAGAGACTGGAAAGACAGAATCTGCCTGAAGTGACTTTTAGTCCTTTATTTGAGGATTTGGATGAAACCAAAACATTCTAAATAGGCCATAAAGCCACCACTATAGAAAAATCTCCATAAGCTGTGGTTTACAAATTTTGGGGGAAAAAAAAGTTACACTTCTTTCTGAATCCTCAGATAAATGGGCAAGAAAATGTACAACCCCATTACACAGTGGTGCAAAAGTATTGCTGGAAAAAGGAGCTTTGCTGGCTTTTTCCTCCTTTGCTCCCTATGATCCTGGCTATAGTATTCTACAAACAAGCAATTTGAAAATGAGTTCCTGAGGTTCTAGTACATATATGATTACTGGGCATCATTAATCCGAGTCTTCCTCGAAAACTGTGAGAGCTGCATGTCTGATATTTATAAGCCAGGGGCTGAGTGTTGTCCATCTATCTCCATTTGTTGAATCCAACACCTGACTCATAGGGAGAGCTCACAAAGAAGTTTGTAAAGTTTATATAAAATGAAAGGCAGAAGGCAATCAATACCAAAAGTGAATTTCAAAGTTATGAGGCTATAACAGAGAAGGAATATTTCTATGTTTGAATTGAAAATGTATATTTTCTTTTATTAGCTAGATCTAGATTGGAACCCCAATTCTCCTGCCTACTGATTGTGTGACTATGAGAATTCTGTTCAATCTCTCTGAGGTTCTGTCTTCAAATCTAAAATGGGACTTGAAATTAATGTTCAGATATGTTTTAATAAATGTAAAATTCAGTAATATATATAAGGGCAGCCCAACACAGATATGAAAAACATATAATCTAGAGATACATGGTGATGGTTCAAATTCCAGAAATACCATATATTTGCTGTATGCCTTTGGGCAGGTAATTACCCTGGCTGTGCCTTATGTTCTTTATCTTAAAAGTGAGGATAATAATGACATCATCTTTGTAGAGATTATGTGATTACACAACAAGTAAACTCACTTTACAGACATGTCTGTGTCTCAGTAATTGCCCAGTAAGTAGTGAGTTCCCTGGGTTCTTGCCTGGTGCAGAGGATTGAAGTCCATCCCAAGGTTGATCACACAAGGGAAAGAGCTTTATTAAGCCAGAGGATATTAAGAGAGTAAGTCTCAAATCTGTTTCCCTGAACAGAAAGAGTAACATTATATTGGCTTGTGTTGGGGAGGATTTTAAGGGGTTGGATTACAAGATTGACAAGTGGAAGGGGTTGCATCTTATATATTCTCTATAGCACTACCTGCTTTAACATCCTTGGTCATATGTCACAAGTACAAAAATGATGTCTAAATCCTGTCCAGAGGTTAAGAATTTACTCTTATAGTGACCTAAAGTTAACTTAAGTTCATTCTGCTAACCTACTAGAGTCTGCACTAAAAAGTGGAAACTCCAGTTTGTGGGTATCTAGATTTTGCTGTTAGCTTCTGACCACAGCTCCTAACTGTACTCTATTATGATCAGTTGGCTATTTCTGAGAGACTAAGATGAGCTTAAAGGGCTCAACATAGAGGAGAGAAGTTGGGTAGGGGTAGTTCTTACAAGTGGTCCACACAGTAGTAGCTATTAGCATTGTAAGACACTATAATAGGTTGTCAACAAAAAATAGCTTGATGGGAAGCTTTATTAAGCCAGAGGATGTCAAGAGACGAAGTTCCAAATCTGAAGAGCTTGAGAAGTTTCCAAGAACCTCAAGTGTCCTGAGTCATAGGATTTATAGATTGGCATAGGACTCAGTGGGCAGCTACAGAAAAGGGGAAAAGATAAACTGAATTGCTCAAGCCCTGGGAAGCAAGTTGAAACACCAACTTGAAAACTATGGCAAATACTGCAGTAAAACTAAAGTGTCCACTTTAGGGGTCACAGTAAATGCAGAGATGTGCTTCAGGATGCATTCCCTCAGGCAATGGGGAATGAGAGAGTCCAAGCTTGGTTGGTTAGCTGATGTACAATATAATAAAATCAGCACAGAGAGATGACTTGAGTCAGCTTACCAGTTTGTCAGCAAATAGTTATTTTAAAATAGGATATCAATTACAAAAAGAGGGAAAGATACCACTAGAAAAACATAATTTAATATTGCCAATAACAACAAAGACAATGTTGATAAAAAAGGTTATGAGCAATAAGAAAACTGATTTTTCCCAACCACATATTCAACTTCACTGGACTCTATCATCATAAAACCACACTGAATGGACTTCTCTGGTGCTCTTTGTTACAATAATTTGCTTCAATCCTGCAGTGGAGAGTTGGAGGTGCACCATTTGCGGGGCAAACTCCTCTTCTCTCCAGATTGGCAAACATAAGATAGAAATGCAGGAACAGGAAGCTGCTGTGAGCCACTTTGTCCAAGGATTGAAAAGTCAGATTTCTTTATTCATAAATGTGTTCTATCTTTGGATAGTTTTTGCCCTATATTCTAAACAGAAGCATGAGAAAACCATCACACAGTTAAGCAGTCCTAAATCAGTGCTTTACACATACATTTATCTCACTTATTTTGTTCACATTTAGACGATCCACTGTTGAATGATGGGCTCTGTTCTAGGCTAATCAGAGGATGAGGCAAATGCCTAAAGTGTTATGTAAAGTGTCATCTTTATTCAAGCAACTTTCTACCTGCTGCTGGTTGCATCTGTTACAGAGGGATCTATCAAGGATGGAAGAGTATTTCTTGGATTAAGAATCAGATCATTTTCTAGCACCTTATAAATTGAGGAACTATTGGAGATGGAATATCTATTTTTTTTTAAATTCCCAATTTCAAACATTGCCAAAAATCATGCAAGAAAAATTGTAGGATTCCATCACTCTTCTGTGATCCTAGATAGTACAAGAAGTTAATGAAACAAGACCACAAAGGAATCTGTGATGATAGAAATGGGACTCAGATGGACTTAGCTCTGTTTGCATCATTAAAAATCTCTAAATATCATTGCTTTCAATCTATGGCAAAATTGCACCATTAGTCTAAATAATTTAATTCTAAATAATTGCCTAAAGATATTTTCCATCCACTAAAATTTTCTCTTTTGTGTTTTAGTTTTCTCATTTTAAAAATTAGCAATATCATCATGACTGAAAAATGGTAAATGCTGGTTAGATTATTAGCCTTATTAAGCCCTAGTAGAATAGAGAAAATGAAAGCTTTCAGATTTGATCACAATCTGGTAGTGCCTTATGATCCAACTTATTGCTATATTATCTGAAAATTCTGTGCAATAAAAACGGGTACTAGGTACTATCCTAGGGTATGGTCAGGGAGAAGGCTGGGGTCAGGAGGGCAAGGATCCATTACTACTCCATGTAGGCTCTGACTGACAGAACCAGTTGATACTGAAGTCAACCATCAAAGGAGTATCCACATACTTTATACTGCTTGTACTTACATCTTGCTCCACTACCTCACCAGCTGGAGACTTGAACCAAGTTCCTCCAATTCCTTTTAATCTGATTCTTCCTGCGCCAAATAGGAATGACACCTGGAATAAGATAATATCTGTAAAATCCTTACAGTAACTACTGCACAATGGTGAGCTTTTAAATGAACATTATTTCTCATTGCTATCACTATTATCATCATCATCTTGACCATCATTGACTGGACAGCACCCATCATCCCCTTCTACATTCAGGGAAATCTGAAAATGGTAAGAGCAGAAAATTTGACAAAGCCCTCTACCACCTTCTTGAAAGTGGGCCTTGGTTTAGTCCCAATTTCCCAGGGACTGTCCTTGGGAAATCCCTAGGTCCTGGGAATCCAGGATGCTTGATCATCCTATGAGGGACAGATGAATAAACTAACCAGATTTACGCTGTCCCATGCAGTCATAAGCAGAGAAAGTGGAGAAAGGAAGCCTTCTACCATAGAAAGAACATTTACTCTTTCCAACGTAGAAAGAAAACAGAGTTCGCTGTTTTTGAGGGCAGCCTGTTCAGGCCTGAGCAGGGAAACCTAAGAACTCAGATATATTACTCCTTCTCCTTTGATCTGGAATCAGGAGGGATTGGAGGAGGAGGTTCAGATAATTTATCTTTTAAGGACACCAATTGACCAAAATAGCCAGATAGGGACCACTCAATGCAAACACTACTTGAGGGTTTCTTTAACTCACAGCTTTAAGTATTTGACAAATGGATTACTAGTTCTGAGAATGAAAGCATGTCTATAGTTACTTTTAATGTAATTATATAAATGAATTATAAATGGTATGACATAAAGCAAGATATTTGACTGCTCTGGTCCTGTTTCCACATATACAAAAATATGAATTGGTGTTTTCCCTCTCATTATAAAGCATCCATTAAATACTTTTAGAATAGAATAGCTTAGGACCTCCATATGAGGAGGGACTACATTATACTCACACACATAGCCTCAGAACTTACACCAGTATAAAGCATGTAGAAGCTTCTCAAAAAAGTGTGTTGATTAAATAATTTGATGAATTAATAAATAAAATAAGCTTCATTCCCCTTTCCTAAACTGTATGTGTTCTTGTCTAAATTTCCTATTGTATCCTCATCTCATTCTTACCTTCTTTTGATCGATAGCACCCATATTCTGTTATTTCTTGCAACATGAGCTCTGCCCCCTGCTTATTTTTCAGTTTTTTTCCCCAATGTGCGCTTTAAATGGAGTGTCTTTGGCATGGCATTTAAAGTAACATTTTTTGCTTCCAACATGATGTACAAAATGTCATCCACAATTGTATGTTCTAAAGTATGGCTTTGCTTTTGTTGTGTGGTCTTAACAATTTCTGCCTTTCTAACATGATCTTTCTATTTCTCTTGCCAGCTACTTGTTTCTAAAATTGGAGGGGTGTTATATTCTCATCCATTAAGAGAAAAGAGTAACTGGGATTTGAGCTGAAGATGGTTTCTGCCACTAGACAGAAACTGGAATGAAAAGCCACCTCTTTTGTAGCATGACCAGTGACAGCGACAATGGAGAGGCATTGGTTGTCTGCATTAGCATTCTGTGCCCACTGTCATAAAGGATTCATGAGCATCTCTTTTCTTATCCTGTACCTGAAATGCTCCCAGTATAATGTTGAAAAAATAGTGAAATTCATTTGAACGGAATGGATTTCAAAGTTAAAATATGGCTCCCACCATTAGGAAGTGCTCTGTAGGGATTCCTTCTAAGCCCATTTGTATATCTGGTGCATATTTGTCAAAAACATGAATAGTGATGAATCATCACCAGCTTCTCATCAAAAAGTAAACCAATTGATGCTGGAGCTCCTCTTCCTATGCTAACTTTTCACCTCAGGAATTTTACTCATATACAAACATATACATATACATTTTTAAAATTATGTTTCAGAAGTACTTTGTTTCCCTCAGCTTTGACCGCTTGAACAATTGAATGTGTTTGAAAGAGAACATTTTCTTTCATTTAAAAATAAGGATCTGTGATTAAGGTGGGGAGATTTCAATAATTTTGATTTTTCTGTTTGGAACTTTGGTTTTTAAATTCGACTGAAGGAAATGAGAACTAGAGATGAATTGCAGCTATCAATTTTATCAGTTCATAGAATACCACACATTCAACTAAATAAACTGGAAAGATGTGAATCATTTTGTCAAAAACCAAAAAAGAATAACCAATACTGACAACAATAAAATCAGGATTAGATACAGAAAGGTATGATTGGAAGCCTTGGACATTAGGAAAAACTGATTTCTGGCTTCTCCATCTGCAAGTTTTGTGACTATGTTAGGACTTTGGGATTGCAAGTGACAGAAAGTCAAACAAGTTGAAGCATTACAGGAAATTTATTGGTTCAGATAAGAGGGGGATTGGGAAGCTCACAAAATTCAAGAAATTGATAGTTTCCAGGATCTCAAGTACTAGAAGAGGAATTCAACATGGCTATGGTTTTCTCTGTCTATGGTCCTCCTTTGCCTCTATTCTATGGTTGACTTCAATTTGCAGAGGAAGTCTCTCTCTCTGAGAGAAAATGCATGATTGCCAACATGTTCCAGCTAAGCAACTCCAGTGGAATGAATTCTTTGTCTCAACCTCTGTGTATAAAATCCAGTAGAGAACTCTGATTGGCTCTGTTTTTCAAATCTGATTCTGGATATAAATTAATGGGGGATTACATTTGAAGTCCTGAAAAATGGATGAATGGATGAAGAATTCTGTTTTCAGAAATTGTTGTTCTAGTTCAGATGAATTTTTCAGCTGAAAAAACTAGAAAAAGTGGAATAAATAAAAAACACAAAAGGAACTGGGGAGAGCAAATTAACTATAACTTGAAGAGAGTTATAGCAGTAGCTGTGAGAGAGGGCTACTTAGCAGTTTTTGTGACCTTAGGTAGAAGAGTTCAACTATGCTACCCCATAGTCCTGCAGAAATGGAGCAGGCAGGTAATTAACCAAACTGTCTCTCTGTTTCCCTTCCATATCCTGCCAGTGCATCCCTTTGGCCAAATCCAAATGAACATTTGGTTGAGGAAGTCCACAGTGTGACCCTTTTGAGCCTGAGATCAGTAAAGAGAATATGGAAGGGTTGATGGAGAATATTTAGCAAAAAGGTAAACAACAACAACAAAATTAAAAAGCTACAGATTAAAAAAACAAAAAACAAAAAACACTTCTTGGTGAGAAAAGGCACAATTCACCAGGCAAGGAAAATGGTTCTAAATTTATATGCCTCAAAATGGAATGTAAATATAAACATAAAGCCTCAAATTAGGTAAAGCAAAGGTGATAAAACTTTAATTTCAAATCAGCGAATCTACAGCCATAACTCAAAATTTGAATGAGTCTCTCTCAGTAATTGATAGAGCAGGAAAAAATGATTTGAAAGACATGATTAATAAATTTTGTCTGATTTCTTCCAAAATTAAGATATATTTACTCATTTATTATAACTCAAATTCACGCAAAAGATTTTCAGAAACATTATATGATACCAATGCCAACAAGCCAAGCCTACTAAAAAGGTCAATATTTGTTTTGCAATAATTTTGTCCTGAAAGTGTATCTGACTAAAGGTGTAGAGTCAGAATAGTCTCATCAAAAGTTACTAGAATAATCAATGTATTTTCCTGAGTGATTATGTTGGCAATTCAATTTATAGTTAGTTTTATTTCTTTCCATTTGTTAAAAAAATTTACTTAAGAGTTTCCTTTATCAAGCTTTAAGCTTTAAATGTAGTTTTTGCATTTATAAAACGTTTACCTGATTTTAAAATCAAGACTACATGCAAAGTTATGCTCAGAAAATTCTAGATTCCATTCCTATCCTCCCTACCTTTTTCTCACCCACATGTAACTGCTTTCTTTAGATTCTGGCTTATCCTTCCTACATTTCTTTTTGCAAATATAAATATTTATACCCCACAATATATGTATATACTCAATGTCCCCTTCTTTCTATACAAAAGATAGCAAACTCTTTTGCATCTTAATTTTTTTCACTTAACAGTACATCCAGTTTATCACACCATAACATCTAATAGAAAACTCTTTTATTTTAATAACTGAAAAGTACTCTTTGTGTTAATGAACCACAGTTTGTCAAGCCAGGTTGTTTCTAATATGTTGCTAGTGTAATAATTCCATAATGGATAACCTCATGCATATTCAACTGGCTTTCTTAATATTCCATTCTCTATGGTGTCCTCTGTCATGACAATAAAATGTCATTTCCTTGTGATATAAGTAGAGAAATCTGAAGAAGCTTAGAGAAAATGATCCTTAGGTAGAGCTGCCCCAACAGAGTATGGAAAGGCATTAATTGGATATCTATCTTTTTTCCCTGATAGTGACAATATGGTATTTCTTAAGAAGCTAGGAATGGATTAAGGTAAATGAACAGTAAATGTGCTTTCCTCCAATGCTCCCTGCTCTTTCCTGATGTCATGCCAAGAGTGGTGAGAGAGCACAGCAAAACAAGTCAAATGAGACAAAACAAGACTGGAGAAACAAGCCAGAAGCTACATCCATGTCCACCCCAAGCCAGGATGGAGACAGGAAATCTCCATCAGAAACCTGATAGCTGCCAGAAGCTTCATCAAAAGGGCAATTTCCCAGAAACCAGAAAGATACTGAAAATTGCAGCTGGCAAGTTGGAAAGCTGCCACTTAAAGGAAGTAGTAGATGGAGGTCAAAAGAGGCTGCTGGGACCTCTTGAAAGTGGAGGCAATGGGTATGTACCTAGGAAAGCTGTGATTCTAGCATCAACCTGCATTGGCTGCTCATGTAGAGCACAGTGCCAGGGCATTCTAGCCTCAGGAGATAGGTGGAATTTCCAGCAAAGATTCATGAAGACTCTGGGAGAGCCAGGATTGCTCAGCTCTGGGGTCAACAGTTCAGGATTAGAACTTCAAGCCTAAGAAATCTTGTAAGAACAATACAGAGCTCCGCCATCATGATCTAGAGGATTGGGCAGTAAGAGAAATGTTAACAGGGAGTTCTAGAATACTCCTGTTGGATTGGTTACATTGAAAGGACAAAAGCCCACAAGAGCTGGGGTTAAAAGTCAGGGCAGTTTGGATGGAAAGCATGGAGGAAGATGATGAAATCCCAAATTGTTGGAATGGGATTCCTTCCAAAAACTGGGCAGAACTCTATATACTTGGAAGACAAAGAGTATAACTAGTTATACGAATTAGTGGCTCTCAAGGGCAGGAAGAAAGAATGAAGGTTAGCAGAGCAATCAGGAAGAGGAAGCACTAGACCAGAATCCAACTTGATAGGATCAGAAACAAGGAAAGTAAGCAGCACAGGCCAGCCCTAATCAGGATATCTGGATGCTGAGGCCACCCAGTCCATTCTTAGGTGTGAAATTTCCAGGACCTGGAAGGAAGAGTGTGCTTACAGTACTTGGGCTTCCAAGTACAGAGGAGAGCTAAGAGTAGATCAAGGCTACTGGACATAATTCCCTTGGCTTTTCTTCTCACAGGCATTTGGAATGGCATTGCCCTTGGGTGCATATCTCCATTGTGGAGTTAGCATTGACTAGAGCATAATCTCCTTTCTCTCCTTGACCTGCCTCTTCATTCTTAACCCATTAACAGAGGGAGTAAAGTCTGAATATTTCCTTTGAGCAGGAACTCAGAAATTACGGCTTTGTACCATCACCCCCTCCTGTTTTTAATAAGGCCATTGGCTTGTCCTAGAAGATCCAAAAGTGTCAGTCCCCATGAATTCCTTTCAACTGAAACTTTATATTTTTTTAAAAAGCTTAATTGTGATCTTTTGAAGTATCCAATTAAAAATTTAAAGCAATAGTGAATATCCTGAGGTGCCTGTGTGCCTCGGGTTTCCTTGCAAATGAAGAAAACAGACTTTTCTTTTCAAACATGGGGAATTATTTTAAAGCCAGTTTCTCTTTTATTTCCTATTCCCCTTCATCCACTTGTTTCGGTTTCCCATCTCCATTAGCCATTCTTTATCTTTTGTCCTCCAGCTGAGAAGCCTGCACTGACCAGCCACTGACCCCTTGCTTCCTCCT
>JAQZBX010015675.1:0-37306 GCA_029593785.1 Cabassous unicinctus | reverse complement strand
TATGTGTCCATTACATTTAATGGAGAAATGTATATATTTATTCATCTGTGTTTACTTTTTAGTTTTTAATTGTTTATATTTTCAATTATTAAATGTACAAATAAAGTTAAATAAAATAAAATAAAAATAAAGATGAGCCACCTAAGAGCCAGAGTGGCAGATTGGCTTGTTGAAGGTCAAATGGGAGGACGGCTTCAGAGCTAGGTTGATACTCTGGCCAAGTGACTTCCAGTCTCTTGGCTGTCTGACTCAGAGACCCAATAGGCTCTAAGCTGCTAGAGGACACTCATCCTTCCATTCACCCACCCACCCATCCATCCGTTTAGTGTTGGTATTGGACACCTTCCTTGTGGTAGGTGCTAGGGAATCAGGGAGAACAAGACGATCATGGTCCCTGCCCTCATGGAGCTTTCTGTCCAGTAGTCTAGGACTGAGCCTTGGTCACTTATGTTTCCCAAGGGTCTATCACAGGGCCTGGCACATGATAGGTGCCCAGTCAATGTTTTTTGAATGAATAATGGATCTCTCATCTTCAGTAATGCTCCCACCTTTATGGCTGATGTACTGGGTGGTTTTGAAGACACTAATGGAACTAAACACTATTTGTATTTGTTTTGAACCACCCTCTCCAGTCATCATTCTCACCAAAAGATTTTGCGTGGCAGATTGCATGCACAGTAACAATGTTTGACACGGAGTCAGAAGACCCCAATTCACATTCCAGTTCTGATGTACTTACCCCTGAGTAACAACAGAAGACACTGGAGCCTCAGTTCTCTCATCTATAAGATAGGGCAAATATTTGACTTGTCTATTTCCCTCTACTGATGTGAATATAAAAGGAAAAAGAGAGAAGAGAATGAGTGAAAGTTCTAGAAAATATCATGTGAATGAAAGAGGTTATTGAAATGTGACTTGACTGATGTACTGAAATGAGAAGTATATTGAGGGTACAAGGGAAAATAAAAGTGAAATGGTAATTAGCTTTCTAGCCAGTGCTGCCGGCACTCTCATTCCAATCTTCTACAATGCTGTGATTGCCCCAGATACGTTCCAACCTTAGTCGAGATTAAATTTATGGATTTGTGGCATCACATGCCCTCTCGGCCAATCCTGACCCACATTTCTCTCCCTTAGTGCGTGCAACAACAGTGCAAAGGGTGTTGTAACCTTAATTGCTTGCAAAGTGTTTTGAAATCCTTAGATTAAAAAGCTCCAGCTCCGTGAAGTCCAAAGTATTCACGTTCTTATGCCCCAGGAGTTAGCTACACCCCATCCCATCCGGGTTCACCAGAGCAGGGAGACACTGCAGTGTGCGCTCTGGGACCCAGTCCAGGAACTTAGGGGCTTAAGAGCCCTATTCCTGCGATGGCTTTAGACCAACTCCCAGCTTCCTACTCCCAGCATCTGGCCACTTCCCGTGATGCTTGTCATGTGCTTTTTCCATTACTTTTCTTAATTTCCTAGGTCATGAGGCTGGAGTTGTGCTGTGTCTGGTGTCATAGGTCTGCTTTCCTGGGTGCTCTCAGCCTGAAGCCTAGAAAAGGGCAATTGTGTCATCTGTGACTTCTCTCTCTTCATTTAAGCCCAGAGTTGACGAAGTCATTCTCATTCTAATTTTATATGCACATTTACAGGTAAAATTCTGCCCCTGGTGGGTAGCGGACAAAGGGGCAGGATGGGGTAATGGGATGCTGGAAATTTGTTTGTTTTTCTATCTGGCTGAGTATATTCGGTTGGTGAAAATTCACCTAGCTATCCACTTAGATGTGCATTTTTATGTGTATTTGTTACACTTTAAAAAGCTTAATTTTTTTTCACTGCTCAGATGCTAACTTACCTCATTTAGAATAAACTTGATGCAATAGTGGAGCTATAAACCTAGTTGAACCAAAATCTTTTCTTTCTTTACCTTTGTGATTCAAATTAATGTAGCTTTAGTTTTTCTTTCCTGGTTTCCATTTTCACCCTTACAGGAAAAAGGGGGGAAAAAAAAAAAAAACCCAAAGGCTTCAATTGGACATCTTAATTAGGTTTGGGGCACTGATTCTCAATGTGAAGCCCCAAGATGCCTGGGGCATTGTAGAAGCGGCTTTCAGGATTATATGTGAATCTCTGAAATGGATGCAAAATTCTGTTGGATGCATATAGGTACATTTTTCTGAGGCGTGTAGGTAGCTTTTACCAAATTTTCAAGGGTCCCTGATCTAAAAAAGATAAGAAGCCGGAGGGATTCTTACAACTCAAGACTTATTTACGTCAGCTCCTCTCCAAATTTTTCTTAACTCTAAATTCAACCCATTTCACCCAAGTGGTTTCACCCATCAGAATGATTTTGCCCTTTATGAGACATGCTGCAAGGTGGAAGGACTTTGAAATCATTACGTTCTGTGAAATAAGCAAGGTACATAAGGACAATTATTGAATGATACACTTATAAGAGATGACTAGTAATAGCAAATTGGCAGACAGAAGGTAGATTAGAGGTTATCAGAGGATGAAAAAGGGGGTTGCCTGTATGGAAAAAAAGAATTTTTAATTAAAACTTTAAAAAAACAAAAAAACAAAGGATATCCGAGAGCAAAATGTAAGTAAAAAGTGTTTAAACGATTTTGCCCACTAGAATGAAAAAAGTTAATGGGTTCAAATATCTACCAAAGATCATATATGATGAGAATAGTCATCTGTTTACTTCTCTGTCTCCCCTGAGACTCCAGCCCCTGAAGCCAGAGACCTTTGCATCCCCAGCACTCAACACAAGCATGAAATTGCAAAAGACAAAGGCAGATTGGACTTGAAAGAAATTTACCACGCCCGTTTATGAAACCAGATTTATTACAATTTCTCTACAAGTCAGACATCTGTCTCAGTGTTCACATCTATACACATGTACAGGAAGGATCTAGTGTTTCTAGCTTTCCCAGCAGAAGCCCCTGCCAACCCGGAGTCCTCAGCCGGATAACGTATCACAGATACAACAGTGGAGCAACCACGAGAGCGTTCACGGAACAGAGGCCTCTGCGCTCCCTCCTCTCCGAGTCCCACGATTCGGTCAAGGTAAAATTGCCAACGATCATTCACATTTCACGTGGTTTTAGACACGCAGGTTATTTGGACAGACACGGACAAAAACACAAATCTCAGGGTCAAAACAACAAAAACATCAGACTTAAGTATAAAAGGTAAAATATCTGTACAAAGTACACAGTACGTGAGGTATACACAGCATTCTCACGATGCATGTTAGTAGTTTGCCTCGGCGAAGCCCTTGACAATGACTGCCTGCTCTTGGGCCATTTCTCAAAACACAGTATGTTTTGTTTACCTACTCAACCACCTGATTTCAAGACTGCCCAAGCCATTTACTGGCATTTCATCCATACTGGTTTTTTAATACAAGTTGCAGTTTCTCGCTAAGCTCTATCTTTTCTGAGTAGTGAGTTCCCATCTCTGGAAGCCTTCCAACAAATGCCGGGAAGGGGGGATTTCTGCCTTGGGAGGTGGCAGAGGGAAGAGGTTGGGCTAGATGACTTTAAAGTCCCTTTTGACTTTAAAGATCCAGGGCTTACTATTTCACTCCAGAAGCTGATGATGCAGATGTATCCATAAACCACACCACATTTGAAATATTAACCACCCACCATGTAAAACCGCAGACACACGTACAATACCAGAGACAGACCATATCCGTGAAGGGTTAAACTGTAATTCCTGAAGTTGGTCTGAAAATCTTCTAAGACTATCCAAAATCCACTCTCTCTGAAACACAAAGAGGTTTTACATTTGCTGTTGGGAGAACGGGTGGGGAGTCTCCTCTCAGACAAAATGCTCCACCCTGAGATGGTCTTGGGGAAAAAATACAGGATAAGTGCTAACATATTTGGGGAGAATCAAAAAAGCTAACTTTCCAAGTGATCAAATTATTTAACAATCTGCAGTCTCTGTCTGAGCTCAGAGTTCTAGAATAGTCAAGAGTTCAAATCTTTTGTGATACTTTTCC
This sequence comes from Cabassous unicinctus, assembly GCA_029593785.1. Classification (NCBI taxonomy): domain Eukaryota; kingdom Metazoa; phylum Chordata; class Mammalia; order Cingulata; family Chlamyphoridae; genus Cabassous; species Cabassous unicinctus. The sequence continues at coordinate 33,306 of JAQZBX010015675.1, read as the reverse complement.
AAGGTTAGCTGATAAAGGCTCTTAGCTCAAGGGGGCAGTTTCAAGGTCAGGTAGAAGGCATTAATGCATATGAGGTCTTGGCAGCCCCTGCACTCCTGAAATGGGTCTGTTCCCAAAACAGAGCAGAATCATTGGTAAATGTATGAAGAGAGGATGAGTGTTAACAAAAAACCTTCTGAGAAGCTGGGGTAGCAAAAGTCTAGCTACCAAAAAGTAATTTGAAGGCAGCAGGTTAATTGGCCCAAAGACGTTTGTCTCCCTGTTAAAAATACAGTTATTGCTCCAAATGCCATTGTGCGATTCACTTCTCCCTTTAGAAAGTTCAAGTTTATTTCCCTTGATCATGCAGTGCCACCTATAAAAGACAGGGAACCCCGCATCTGACAAATAGCTAGTTGGCGATGGCTGGTTGAGAAGGGAAGTAACTCTGCAGGGCAGCCAATCAGAGGGTTTGCTACTCAAATCAATGAAGTCACCCAGCACGACAAATTGGAGGAGACGCCATGTTGAATTCAGCAGCTACGACCTTGACGCAGTCGTGTGTTTGGTTGACACCACGCCGAACAGTCTGTCCATCTTTAGAAATGGAAATGCCATGTGTGAGAATTATGAGGTTTCTGAGGTTTTGGGATTAGCAGAAGAAGGAACTAATGTCACTGTCCTCCTGGTACTCTGGAACGATCTGATCGGAAGTTCCCATTTCTGAGTCGACGTACCCAGGTTCCAAGACGGACTCAAACCAGGGATGGAGTAGGATTTCGGGGGCAGCGAGTCTCTCTGAAGGCTCCCGTCTCAGGAGGCTGCGGATGAGGCACCTGGCTTTGGGGGAAATGTGGTCGGGAATGCAGAATTGTCCACGACGGATTTTGGAGAAAAGGGCACTGGGGTCTGAGTCATGGAAGGGATATCGTCCAACCAAAAGGGTGTAGAGCATTACCCCAAGGCTCCAAACGTCCGCGGCCTTTCCAGAGTAGGTCCCAGTGGTGTTTAGGATCTCCGGGCTCACGTAGGCTGGGCAGCCGTGCTTGTCGGACAGAGCATCGTCCTCCCCCTTGATTATGTGGCTGTCCTCTAGACTTTCCAGTCGGAGCTGGGTTCTGCAGGACAGAGGCAACAAGCCGTTATTTCTAGACCAGCCACTAGGAAAAACAAGGCCTTCCCAATAAAGGCAAATGCCCAAGAATGCCTTTTCCCCTTTGGCCAGCAGAGGAGTAAGCCGTACCACCCCCCAGCCACTCTGGACTCAGGATTTCACACACCAAACTGCAATCAACATTTTCAAAGTATGGAGAGAGAGCCAGAAGTGGAAGGTATGATACAAAGCACCAAGGACTGTGCAGGATGCCAGAGCTCAGCAGAAAAGCTATCCTGATTGGGTGGCACAACTTACAAAGTTCACACTGCAGAACTGGGAGTTTGTCTCAGGGGAACGCTGATATTTTCTCAAAAGCTATGGGGGATAGCAGTATATCAGATCTCATCTCTTATGCCATTGGACCCACACTTTGCACTCCAGAACGCAGGGCCCAAAGTCATGGTTATTACCCACAGGCCGTCAGCACTGCTGCTCACGTCAACAGACACACACAGAGGGAACTTTGTTCACCTGGGCCCAGGCAGTGATAACTATCCTGGGAAAGTTGCAAGGAATGTTAATTACATTTATTGGGGTGTTTAATTGCAAAGAGCACTTCACCTGAATGGAGAGGTTATATGAACAGGCTCAAGTGGCTGGTGGGATTTGAGGGACGCAGGGCCCCTAAAACGCCTACACAGGCCTGTGTAGCCTGACACAGCAACTGGTGAGGTGGAGGGAGGGGGTTCTTACCTGTTCAGAGAACAACCAAAGTCTGCAAAACCAGTTAGTCAAAGCCTCTCTTACAAAGCTGCGGGTGCCTCCTTAGTCAGAGCCAGCCCCCCAGGTCTCCCAGATCCCCTAAAACTCAAAGCTATGTGGGGAACCTCTAATATCCGGTGGCAACCTCTCTCTCCCTGCTTCTTGGAAATAGCCTTGTTTCAGTAAATCACTTGTGAAGTTAAATGCAAACATTTGGTACATATGGTACCGGCTGTTGGGTCAATTCCTTTTCCTCTCAAAGGTCTGTTGAGTTGTGTTTTGTTTTGTTTTTTTTTCCTTTCTTTCTTTCTTTCCTTCCTGCTTTCCTGTTCCCTGGAGTGTAGTATACATGTGCTAACTTCGGTATGTCCTCAGCATGACCTCCCCGTCGTTATGTAAAATACCCATTGGTTCTGTAAACGGAAAATATGACTCAACCCACACTGTGTGCCCCTGATTGGCTGCCGTAGTACTAAAACTCTGCACCTGTGCTTCTTACCCTAGCAGCGTCAGCCTGCTATTGCTTAACCCTCGGGTTGCCAAACTCCATGCCCATGACACTCGCCTGTGCAACACAAATTTCAAAAGCTGGTAAAGAGGTGTGTAAGGCATGTTTCAGAAAATGCATCACCATATCAAAGGCGCATGTGCCAGGAATTGGAAACTTCTTTATTGCAAACAGTTTGCTTTTCTTTGCTAATCAGTATGTTCCAATAATTACTGCAAGGTCAGATACAAAGTCATGCTCTTTGGACCTCAGCCCAGTACTTTTTCATCTGATCTGGAGTTAGAGGTTAAAATGCATAGGTGGGGTAGGCCCTTTGTGATCAACCAAAAAACAAAACAAAACAAAAAACTCCCATTACCTACAATGCTACAATGTTAACCCATAAGGGATGTGGGATCCCTCTTAAAATGAGGTAAGGTCTATCTGCTGTGGCTTCCTGAACTCTCTTGTCTGAAACCTCAACTCTGAATCTTAACGGCTCATTATTCTCTTATCAAGTTCATCTTGCCCTTTGTGATATAAGCTATGATCCTTATTTAGCAATGAATTCTGGCCAATTTCCATTTATTATTAAATGGGGCTATTTTCTAAAGATGTATCTAAAGAAGATGTCTAAAAAGAAGTCACCAAATGGGAAGAAAGTATCAGAGACCAACCCTGAGACGGAACAGGAATGCAACATGAAACAGGACGGAGGAATTCTGCAAATACCATAGTACAACTAGCTCCACAATACCTTCTAGGTACCAAAAAACACTGGGTAGAAGCCAAGATTTGAAAACTTCCTCTAGGAGTCAACGTTGTAAAGGACAGGTTGACATTTGCAGCCCAGAAGAGGTGACCTTTCTGCAACAATGAGGAATAAACCTGATCCTCGGGGTGGGAGTAGGGAGGGCATCCTGTCATCACGTGGGATCCCGCAGAAGCACCCAGGTGTCACCAAGGCTCAAGAGCGTGCAGAACAAACCTACCTGTGCTGTGACTGCTCAGGAGCAGGACTTCCTAACTTATAAATCTGGGACAACTGAGCCCAGGGTTTTGTTTTCAAGCAACACCCTGCCCCTCACTGGCTCAGCCTGCACCTTCATTTTCGTTCCAAAAGGTCACAGGGGCTGTGGCAGCTGCTCACCTCTCTTCCGTGGAGAAGACGAATTTCCTAAGCTTCAGGTCCCCCAGCACGATGGCCGACTGGTGGCAGTGGGCAACGGCAGAGACAATCTGCTTGAAGAGCCGGGCAGCCTCCTCTTCCCGCAGCCTCTTCCGGCTACGCACGTAGGAATGCATGTCCCCAAAGTCCTTCTCAAAGAAGACATAGGCCTTGGTGTCCCCAAGGATCACTTCCACGATGCCGGTGATGTTCCTGTGTGAGGGCAGCTGGATGTAAGGCCTGATTTTGTCCTGGTAGTGTTTAATGGCAAACACCTGTAGAAAGAAGACCGCAGTTTTTGGAGGCCAGAAAAGCAGAAGCAGCCTCCCAAATTCAGGGCTGGGCTGAAATTTGCAGCCTTTGAGCTCTGGTTGGCTCCATCCATTTATTCCCTTCTCTCTGCCACCCCACCCTGTGCAGCCCCAAACTCCCAGGGCTCTGGGCTAGCAAATATCCAAAGGGTGACCCCCTTCACACAGACACGTGCCTGTCTTCCATCAGAATGCCACTCCTGAGAGTGAAGCCCCCACCTTGTGTCCCCTTTCTTGTTTGCAGGCAATGCTGCCAAATGGCTGCCCAAAAGCAGGCCCTGGGAACCCACGTGCTTCCCTGCAGACCCAAAGGGGCAGCCAGACAGGGCACAGAAGTGGTGACTCTGCAGCCTCCAAGGGGAAGCAGGAGCCGGAGAACATGCAGATCTGTCATTAGTCAGGAGGAACAGATGACTTGGACAGCCTTAAGCAACCTGCCTACAGTCTGACTCAGGTATCAGCAGCCTGGAGAAGAAATTCTCACAGGGGTCAGGATCCTCTGAATGGATTTTTTTCATTTGTTTGTTTATTCCTCCACCCCCCACCCCCCAGGAAATGGGTAGTAGCTCCTCTAAGAAGTCAGCCGGTCTCTTTAAGGGCCTTTTGTTTAGTCCGGTTACTCATATCCTAGACTCAACTGGAAACGGTGACACACGGGCTGTCACCATCTGGATTCAGCTATTATCTGCTCAGAGGAACTGGAAGGGGTTGCACAATGGCTAGAGCCACCCACCCCACTCGAGGCCTGGCTGCTCAGGCACCAACTGGAAGAATCCCTCTGCTGCCCCCTTCCCCCGCCAAACACACACACACTCTTCCCAAAACTGCCCTACCCCAGCTACCTCCCCCCCCCCCCCCCCCCCCCCCCCCCCCCGCCCCCAATTATTTTCCCTTTAAACCCGGCCGGATGAGGCATTTGGAATTTCATTCAGGGCGGACAGTAGGTGGCAGCAGCAAGCCTGGGGGCTGGGGGAGTCAGGTGGGAAGTTGCGATAAAACCCAAGAGAAACTTTCTACGGGGGGGGCGGCAGGGTTAACCCTGTCAGGTGAAGGGATCAGCGCGGAGGGTTTCGGGGGTGCCCGAGGGAGGAGTGTCGGGTTCGCAAAGGGTGCTTTGCGAGAATGTTCCGCGTCTAGGGGCGCTGGAGGAGGAAGCGGCGGATTCTGTTTCTAGGAGTTGTATCTCCTCCTCCTGGATGGGATCCCTGATGTTAAGCGAAAATCGCTGGCCGGAAAATACAGCCGAGAATGGAAGCGAGAGTTCCTCCTAGCCGGTGTGGGCTTCCCGGGATTTCTACTCCCGGCAAATCCCCGGTCCCGGCAGGAAGCGCGCCCCGCCCCCACCGCATACTGCTCCCTGGGGAGGGCGGGGAGGGTCTTCGCGGGGTACTTGTCCCAGCCGGAGTCCCCGAGACAGGAGCCCGCCACGGTGGGCCCACCCCTTTAGCACCCACAGCTGAGTCCGGGTGCCCCGACACCCCCGCAGGAGAGCAGCCGGCTGCTCCGAGAAGGAACCCATGGCAGGGCCTCCTTCCAGGACCCGGCGGGGAGCGGGGACGAAGAGGGAAGGGGAAGGGTATGGGCCTGGAATCCATTTCAATTGCACAATTTATATGGAACGCCACGCGCGAAGCTGGGCGCTGAGCACAGGAATACAGAAAGAAAGCAATTAAAGCCCACTTCCTCTTGGCCGCCGAGCCCCCAAGATACCGCTCCATCGGGAACCCCTCAACCCCGAAAGTGTGAGCCGAGTCAAATGCCGCCTTACGGGACTCACCCCGCGTATCCGCCCCGCCCAAGCTCTGAGGGTGCTGCGGCACCAAGCGCGGGTGGACCGGGTCCCCAGCACCTTTGCCCACCCGGGCGCGCCCCCAGATCCCCACCGGCTCCGGCTCCCGGCCCCGGGCGCCTACCTTGCAACGCAGCTCGCGACCAGTGTGGATGCACAGCGCCCGGGACACATGCTCGCGCTCGGCCAGGGGCAGCAGCAGGTAGTCGGCGACACGGCTGGGCCCCGGCGCGCTCCCGGAGCCGCCGCCGGGTCCCGGCGGGGCGGGAGGGGGCTGCGGGCTGCAGGGCGAGCCCGGGGGGCTGAGGTAGTCCGGGGGACTCGAGCACTCGGAGAGGCGCGGGTACTTGGCCGCCACGGCCGCCGCGTCGTCCGCCTCCAGCAGGCGCTTGTCCGGGGCGCCCCGGGCGGCCGGGAGCAGCAGGGCCGGGCCGCGGGGCGACGAGGCGCCACTCATGGCAGAGCGCACCGGGCCGGCCCGCATCCCGTCCCGCCCGGGCGGCGCCGGCTTTGTACGTCCCGGGATCCGCGCGGGAGGGCGCTGCGGGCCGGGCGCCGGCGCCGCGACTCCTTCCAGCCCGCCGGACGGAGCCCGCGGCCCGGGCTGGCTCAGCCCCCTCGGCGCGCAGCGCAGGAGCCGCTCCCGGGCGTTCGCGCTGCACGCGGGGACCAAGCCGGCCGCTCGCCAGTGGGCAGGCGCGGGTTCGGGGCGCCTCGCCGGGGGCGGCCGCCGGGAGTGTCGGAGGCAGAAGGGCGTCGATGGCAGCCGGCGCTGTCTGGGTCCCGAGCCGCGAGGACGGGATTCCGCGGGCTCGGCGGAGCCACGGAGCCAATGCACTTCCCGGAGCAAGAAGTCTCGGAGCCAAAGCCAAAGCAACTTTTCCGCGTCGCTCGGGGTCCGGCGCGCTCCTGAGCCCCCGGCGCGCGTAGGAGCGAGCGAGACGCGCTCGGAGAGAGTGACCGAGTGTGAGTGAGTGTGTGCGGCGCGCCGATCCCGGCCAGCGCACTCCTCCTTCTCCTTTTCCTCCACCTCCTCCGCCTCCCGGTGACTCACGCTGTATACACACACACTCACAGGCCGGCCTATGTAAACAGTTGGGAAGCCGGGTTGTGCAATGAGGTGGCTGCGACGGCTCAGTCCCCGCCGCCCCACGAGCAGTCACCGGCGCGGGGCGGGGGGTAGGCGAGGAGGGTGGGACCGGGGCAGGAGAGCCAGGGATGCTCCGGGGAGCGCGCGCTCGGGCGCAGGTGGTGAGTCCGGGGCCGCCTGGGGCGCGCGCACACGCCCCCCGGGCTGGGCTGGGCAGGAGGCGGCGCGCGCCGTCCCGCAGGCCCCCGGCTCGGCGCGAGGAGCCGCAGGAGGGGGCGGAGGAAAAGTTCCCGTGACGTCAGGGTCCCGGGGAAGTGGGCGGGAGGGGCGGGGACACGGGGACGAAGCGGCCGCTGATTGGTGCGCGCTCCCCATTCACATCGAGCACAATGGGCTGCGGGCGCGCGAGTTCGCCCGGCCTCGGCGGGAGGGCGCGCGCGCCCCGGTTTTCTGCACCCGCCGAGCGCTGCAACCGCGCGGTCACGCCTTTCGCCCCGGGGATCCCCTAGCGGCCCGCGCCTTGAGAGCCCCAGCTCGAGCCGTGGGCAGCAGCCGGAGGAAGGCAGGCTGGGGAAGGTGATGAAATCCAGAATCAGTCATTCGCCCCTACGCGGTAGTTCCGGGGAAGACCTGTGCGTGGTAGTGGATGTGGCTTTTTTTTTTCCTTTTCCTGCCTCCTCCCAGCTCTAATCCCCAGCGTCTGTTCGCTTCCACAAATAGAACCTTCTGTTGGATGAAATAAAAGCAAACACTGGGCCTTCTGCGCTGCCTCCACTTCCACGCCCCTCCCGCGCCTGCCGCCCGCCGGGGTTGCACGGAAATAGCTTCTCCAGGCTCCCGGGCCGCCCCTTTGCGGTGACTCGCAGAAAGAGCTTCCTGAGCCAGGGAAACAAAGGATGTGGGGAGCGGGCGGAAGGGGCCCACGTGGCCGCCGCATTCCTGCCCCTCCCCGGCCTCCACACGCGCCGCAGGATCTGGGGCCCCGGGGTGGGGAGGGTGGTGGAAGTCGTTCTGGCTCCTGCCGCCCCCGGGCAATCCTGCTGGGCCCCGCGCGGGCACTCGTGCAGCGGGATTTTATTTAATGTGGGCCGGACCCTGCACAAAAGCCCACGGAAACAGCTTGGAGTGTGTCGTTCTGCTTTCTTGAGAGAATCAGGTCAGTTCAGAGTCCCTGGACACGCCAGAGATAACTCTCATCAGAGAGCCCTTGCCCTTCTGCTAAATACAGAATTTTCTAAAATCAGGTCGAGCCCTGTGGATAAATCCTTTTCCATATTAATTCTCCAGTCATTCAACAAACACTAATTAAGCAACTACTCAGGGCTATTCTCTGGGGATTAAAGACGAAAATTCAAATGCTGATAATAGCTAACATTAATTGAGGGCTACTCTGTGCCGACACTATTCCAACCACCCAGGTATCACTTCACTTGCTTCTTACAGCTCTCTGGGGTTACTATCAGTGCCAGTTTACAGAGGAAGAATCTGAAGCAAAGAAAGCTTAAATGACTTACTGTGGTCACAAACCATGAAGTGGTTGAGCGCACATGGGGACACAAAGGAGGGGAGATTACAATTTATAGAAAAGGCTGGTTAGGGAGGGCTCCGTCTAGAAGGTATTGGACCTGGGCCTTGAAGGATGTGTGGGATTGGCATTGAGTTGGGCAGGAGGGTGGGGTGAATGGCAGGTGGCCAGGCAGGGATGTGGAGAGTGGCAAGCCAAGGTGACTGCAGCGGTGGCAGGGAGCTGAGCCACAGAGGTCATCTGTGCCAGAATTTTAGAGCCAGCCTAGCTGGGCATCTGTAATCTTATGCGCCACGCCATCAGCATGGTCCTCCAAGGCGTGCACCTCCTCTGCCCCTCAGTGAAAGGCATCGCCACCACCCAAGTGCGCCACCCAAGTGCCCCACCCACCCTGGGGCCCTGGCAGTCATTCCCTTTGACTCCACCTTCTTCCTCATCTCTCACTTACACTTTCCACTGGATCACTGGGTCCATCCTAGACCTGTTTGCCCTCCCCTGCTCTCCTGGGGCTGTTTCCCTGGCTTCCAGCCCTGTTTGCCCAGTGCAAGGCCCTGGAGAGAGACTGCGAGGTGGGAGAAGGAGAGCAGCCAGCGCCCCCCTCCCCTTCTCTCTGCATCTCCTGTGGCTCCAGCCTCAGGAGGAGAAGAGCCACCTTGCCAAAGGGCTGCCTCCTTCCCTGGGGGCCCACAGCTTGGGACTCTGAAGGGCATCCCAGCTTCCAAGCTCCCAGTGGGGTCAACTGAGGCCTTGGCTGAGATTGCCTTGCCGCCCGCTTTTCCTTCTGCTCAACCCTGCCCCTTCCCTTCCCTTCCCTTCCCTTCCAAGAACATTTCCTAATGAACATCCTGCACACGTAGTCTCCTCCTCAAAGTCAACTTCCTGGGAAAACCAATCCATGATACCCTCTCTCCACCATCCTAGCTCATCCCAGGGACTCTGGCTTCTGGAATTAGGTGGCCCCACTGCTCCCCTTCAACGCTCCAGCCTGGGGAGGTAGCACCTTTCTCCTGTTGCTAATCTCCAGTTGCCCTCCTCTTTTGTGTTGTTTCTGTTCTTCCAATACCTTTGTAACTAGTTCCCCCACATTAAAGATGAGCAGTTGAACTTCCTGGCCTGGGCTCCATTTCCTGCAGACCTTGACTGATAAAAATTCCACACTTTTCCCTTCCTCTCCACTCTCATAAGCTTAGTTCAAGGCCTTCACCTGGATTTCTGCAGTAAACTCCTAGCTTACTCACTCATTCCTTCAACAAACATTGAGCACTTCTGTGCTAGTGCACCTACTAGGTGCTGGAGATAGAGTGGTGGACCAAACAGTGTCTCATCCCCTCAAACCATTCCTCACACAGCTATCAGCGATTTCCCTAGAAATGAAATTTGATCATGTCAGGCCACTGACCTAAAACCCTGCAGGGGAAAAGTGAGCCCTCCTTCCTCGGCCCCTGCTACCCTTCCCAACCCCACCTTTCTCCTCTCCTTGCCTCCACCTCTGCCAGCTCCTAGCAGAAGCCCAAACTCTTGCCAAGGCACACGTCTGCACTTCTGCCTGTGCTCTTCTTTCCCTCTGGAGTGCCCTGCCCTCCCCTCCCCTCCCCCACCAAAGTGATGAACTCTTACTCATCCTTCAAAACACCATCCCAGTGTCCCCTCTGGCAGAAGCTTTTCCCAGCACCACAGTCAGATTTAAATGCCGTCCTGGGCGACGTGGGCTCCTCTGTCCAGCTTTCTCACTTTCCACTTACCAGTGCTCCCAGAGGGCAGGGGCCGTGTCTTAGCCGTGTTCTCCAGCCCCCAGCACCGTGTCTGTTACAAAGGAAGTACTCAGGGTGTGTCACCTGAATGAATGTCCTCAAGGACAGAGGGTCACCCACAGGGAGTGTCCAGAGAAGAGGAGGAAGACAGGCACTCAAGCCAAGACAGGGCGCTGGTGAGTAGGGCGGGGCTTTCAGATGGATGTTCATCCGCGGGGAGAAGCTGGGCCCGCCGTGCACCGCTGGGGAAAGGGGGACTCAAGCTTTTGGGGCCGACGACCTGACCTGGTTCCTGTGGGAGGATGGACATGTGCCCTTGGGGTTCTGAGATCAGCCGAGGGACAGGTGAACCCGCTAAAACGGTCTTGATTTCACTGCCGGGGCTCTCCCTGCTGGCAAAGTCTGCATTGAATTCTGTCAGACTTTTCAGATACGGACATGAGGAAGCCAATTCCCCTCGATGGCTTCACCTGTGAAATGGGCATCATCAAGGCCTGCTTTCCTTCCCCCACAAGGCTCTCATGGAATCAAGTAGGTAAAAATAAGTGAAAAGTACTTCTGATTTTGTCTGCCTGTCTGTTTGGTTTTTTTCTTTAGGGGGCACCAGTAACATACACAAAGGTGAAACATAGGTATGCCTTGATTTTGAACTATGTTCATTTAGTCAACAAATGTTTTATTAAAGGCTTGCCATGTGCCAGAATTGTAAAAAGCTTTTACTATGAAATTCCTCACTTACAAATGCAAATATATAAGTAAATACTTCCCATGGTGAGGGGTCCTCTGCTTTATAAAAGGTCTAAGATGTGATTCCATTTAGCAAGCTCCTTTGGTGCATTTACAAGGTGGCTTGGTAAGAAAGTAGAATCCTTGAAATGCAGAATCACCATCACATCTGATTGTGTGTGTATGTGCATGTGTGTCCTGTGTGGCCTTGGCGCTATGGTGAGCTGACACGGAATGCTTAATATGTGTTGAACTGGGAAAAAAATTTTGATTAGTAGCTGACTTTTCAGGAACTCACATATTGCATAATGTGGAGAAACCTATATTGATTTTTCTGGACCAGGTTAGGCTCTAGTTTGATTCATTTTCATTCATGACAAGGTTGGTCCATGGCAGCAACATTCAGGAAGGTTCTGAGCATTCTACACGTTCTAAAATGGAGAAGTTCTCATAACTACCCGGATTCCCAGTTTCCATCTCCTCGCTTCACAGTACATGAGGTGTTACAGCCACACAACAGTGGGTGTTTGTCAGTACCTTATACTTCCTGACCCTAAATTCTTTTCTTTTTTAATAATCTCCCCCACCACCCCGAGATGGCTCCTTCATCTGTTTGCTGATTGTTTTTGCTCATTGTTTATGCTCATTGTCTGCTCGTTGTCTGTTAGTTTTTTTTCTTTAGAAGGCACCAGTAACTGAACCCGGAGCCTCCCATGTGGGGGGCACTCAACTACTTGAGCCAGATCCGCTCCCTGCTCATTTGTTTTGCTCATTGCTCGTTGTGTGTTTGTCTTCTTTAGGAAGCACCAGGAACCGAACCTGGGACCTCCCATGTGGGCGGCAGGTGCTCAACTGCTTGAGCCACATCCACTCCCCATGATCCTAAATTCTAAACAAACAAAAGCCAAAAACTTTGGGACACATCTAGGGAAGACAATATTAGTGTATAAAAGATGACGTTCCAAAAGCTAGGAAAGAAATAAACATTTATGGAGTTACTGCCATATGCCAGACCCTTTCAAATTCTCTAATTGAATGTACAAAGCAATTTTACAAAATAGTTTTTATCACTGCCAATTGTACAGATGAACAAACTGGCTCAGGGAGCCTGATTAGATTGTCTAAAGTCACACAGCAAGGAAGTGGCAAAATTAGGATTTGAAACCTGGTCAAACTGACCCCGAGTACTTTATACACCACCTCAATCTCCCATTGAAGAGAAATTCCATTCAAAAAATTCATCTTCCTTTATTTTAAGAGCACAGGAAGTGTTAGAACCTCACAGGCCCTCCCCTAACAGGTGTGGGGACCTGGGCAAGACTGGAAGTTTGTGGTATGTGACTTGATTCCCCTTCTCTTCCTGCTTTGGCTTCGGTTCTTCCCATGCAGGGCCTCCAAGCATGGCTGTGACATCCCAGCTGACATATCCAACCCTCCCCCCCATAGTCACTGCTCCTGGGCCCTTCCTGAAGGCTCATGGGCCCAGAGGTGCACACAGCAGTGGCAGCTGGTCACCTTGAGAAGATGGACCAGAGAAGAGACTCCTGAGCCCTTGGAAGCAGATTCTGGGCCTTTGGGGAAGGAATTCCGGGGTCCTGGGTACCTGGGATTTGGTCTAGAAGGCCAGGTGCAGGCTCTGTATAGTCTAGGCACACACACCCCTTTGCCCCTGCAAACTCCTCACCTTGCGATGAAAGGTGCAGGGGATGAGAGTCAGGGCAGGCCCCCTGGCTGCCCAGGTCTAAGGGAGTACTGATCCCCCAGGAAGGACTCCCGGATGCTGAACCAGCACCTCTCCCACCTCCCCCCATGCCCGTTGCTGCCTCTTACCTTTATAATGCTTTCCTCTCAGCCTGAGCTGCAATTAGCACAGATGCTGCCCTTTAAAGAATGACCGCTTTCCTGGGGAAGGCAGAGCGAACAGAAATGTAAACAACTACAATCCAGTGCCTAGAAAAGGGAGAGAATAGCTTAGCGGAAGGGGAAGGAAGGATCAGGGAAGACTGCATGGAGGAGGTGGCCTTGGAGGAGCCACAAAGTGTCACCTGGGTGGCCTGTCTGTGTTTGCAGGCAATTGTCAGGGTGACTGGAGTGAGGCCAGGGACAGTCTGGTGGCTTCCTGGATGCAGTGATAAGCACAGTCCCATCCCTGCCTTGGATCAAATGATGACACGCCTCACTTTCTGTTTTCCTCCCACACCTCTTTTTGCGTTATTTGCTACAGCCACTACTTACTCTGTGAGCTCTCCCTGTCCATGGGCCTTGGGTTCATTTTTGCTTTAATTCCTCTTCTAGCACCTGGACAAAGACCAACCTCTCTACCACTTGGCCTAGAATCCCTGCCCCACACCCCAACCTGGCTTGGCCCTTAACCACTGGACCCTCTCTAAAATCACCTGGAGTCTGGGAGGGGCTGGGGCCTGGAAGGCAGGGCTGGGTGGTGAAAAACACTTTTGTCGTGTGTAAAGCTTTGTACACATGTAATGTGTTAGTTCTATTGCCAGTGGAAAGGGCAAAAGACCTGGGTTCAAGTCCTGGCTCTGCAATTAGCTCACAGCAATTAGCAATTTGGACAGATCAAGTCTTTCCTTGGACCTCATTTTTCTCCTTTTTTAATTGAAGGGTTTGAACTGGTGGCTTTCAAACTGGGTTCCTTGGAACCCCAGAGCTTTGTGGTGTCACATTGGAAGTGAGCAGGAGGCTGAGGTGGGATTCTGGACTGCCCATTCCAGTTTTCAGCAGGTGTTCTACAACTTGAAGTTTGAAAGCCAAGGCCTTAAGGATCTCAAGAGTTTCCAGCCATCTCTGAGGGTGATTCTCTTTTTAATGTCAGGAAGTCACAAACCAAGAGCCCACAAGCCAAAACCAGTCTGTCGCCATGTCTTGTTTGGCCAGCACAGTGTTAGCAATCCCTTGGGGAGAGGCACGCACTGCCTGGTTAGCCACAGTTCCCACCACTCCTTATTGTCTCACACATGCCCCCTCACATTCTATGTTAGCTGCCTGGCCCCTGGAGACTTCTGAGTTTACTTCCCCCAAAATGGTCCTTGAAGAGCCTCTCTTCTATGAGACCCTTCAGATGGCAGAAAAGAGGGGTCCAGGGCCTGGAAACAGATGTCCCCCAATCCAGACTGAGGACAAATTGAGAACAGGGTGGTCTCGGTACAAGGGCTGTCCCCTCTTTCCTCCTGTCTGCCTGGCCTAGAAGACCAATGTGGCAGCTTTTAAAATATAGCTACAGTTTGGGGTGATGGAAAAGATTGGGTTCTGGATGGTGGTGATGGTTGTACAACATTGTAAAAGTAGTTAATGCCACTGAATTTTACGCTTAAGAATGGTTAAAATGGGAAAATTTATGTTACATAAATGTTGTCACAGTAAAATTAACGTGTGTGTGTGTGTACAATTCTTTGACACTTTTCCTATTGAGAGGTAGAATCTCTTGAATCTGAGCAGATTTATGACTGCTTTGACCAATTGCTACAAAGAAAGTGGTGCCAAGAGAATTCAAAGGCCAGGTCTGAAAGGCCACACGGCTTCTGCCTTGTTCACTGGGGCACTGAACGTCGGAGCCTGAGCAGCCAGGTAAGAGTTCCACCTGCCCTGAGAATGACCTGCTGGAGAGGCCACAGGCAGGCACCAGTCCAGGCCCAGCCATCCGAGTCTTCCCAGTGGAGGCCCCAGACACCACGGAGCACAAAAGATCCGACCTGGCTGTGCCCTCTCTGAATTCCTGGCCCACAGAATCCATGAGCAATGTTGTTTTACCCCTAAGTTTTGGGGTGGGTTGTTACTCGGCAATCAGTACCGGGAACATTTTGGAATTGTTTCGGATGGATTAAGGGACTCTCAGCAGGGCCTTGCCAGCTCATAGGCCACCATTAGTGGTTAATTAGGAGAAAGTGTCCCTCCCTGGATGCACGCAGCCCCACGCCAGGGCAGAGGTCTCGGGCAGCTGAATGCAGGCTGCCTCTCAGCCCTGCCCCACCATGCGCGACGGGGTCCCTGCCGATCAGCTGAGCTGAGAGGAAGGAAGGCAAGTTCTGAACACAAATAATTGCCCTGCAAGCCCCTTCCACGTCTCCCAGGGTTTGGGGAGGCCCCTGTGCTGAGGCCTCACAAGCCCTGCCCCAACGGTGAGTCATCTCCACCCATGAAGCCTTCCTCAGAAACACACACACATATCCTACGGGCTGCTTTTTCCCTTTTTTAATTTAAAAAAGTAAGTCCCCACCCCATATGATTCGATCGAGGTCTGCAGGCGATTTGGAATAATTCATCTTGGCTCTTCAAATGTACCATCTTCCCTCGCTCAGCCTGAACTAGGCCTTGGTGGCAGCCTGCCAAGCCAAGCCTGTCGCCCTTCGTTCTCCAAGGAAGCCAGGCTCTCGGCGTGGATTTATTTTCTCCTTTGGCCCGAGTCACAGGCAGCTGCAAGCCCAGAAGGGTAGCTGTCAACGGCTTTGCACAGATTCTGCAACTCACTTTAAGCAAACCTGGTAGACAAAAATTTGGCTTTCCATGACAGATAGAAGAGGCATAGCTGTCCACACAGCCCATGGGCTCAGGCAACAGTTTTCCCCAGGCAAGTGTCTGATTGCAGATTATTTACCTTTGTTGGGACAAGGAACCTACCTGTGCTGAGCACAGACTCTATGTCAGTCACTCTGCTAAAGTGCTTTGCCTACATCCTCTCCTTTATCCTCACAACAGCCCTGCAGATGGATATTATCTCCCTAGGGAGGATCAGAGAGGCAAAGTAACTTGCCCAAGGTCACACAGCTAGAAAGACTGGGAAGGATTCAAACTCAGGTTAGCCCATCTCAAAGTACTTATGCTTCCCTAGTCCCCTCTCTCCACTTCCTTCCCTGGGCTCTGTCCATCCTCCCTCCGTGTCCTCTCTTTAAGAAACTACAGAGTAAGTGCCTCTGCTTAAACTCTGGGGTAAAATTGCAGGTGGCCTCATCTGTGAGTTTGCTCATTTAAAACAGGATTCAATTTACTAAAGCTCATTTTAAGACCTTTTGGGAACATTCCTGCTTTGTATATTGGAATGACCCTGGACTGGGGGGAAGTATCTTCATCTTTGGCAAGAATCATTTGCCATTTAGCCTACATTTATTGAGCTCCTACTGTATGCCAGACATCATGTTAGATGCTAGAGATACAGAGCTAAGAAAGAAGCAGCCCCTGTCCTCAGAGAGTTTACAGTGTCACCAGGGAGAAAAGACGCTAGTGTGAACAGATGAAATAGGTAGTGGAACAGAGACACACAGGAAAGAGACGTCAGCCTGCCAGAAGCCTCACATGGACCAGCATCTGGAATCCAAAGCTGGATCCATGTCAGAGGCAGATTCTTATGAATCAAGTTCATGGGAGATGCATTAGTCCGGGTTCTCTAGTGAAACAGAACCAACAGGAGACATCTGCACATAGTATGAGATTTTATAAAATTGTCTCATGCAACCATGGGGATGCATAAGTCCAAATTCCACAGGGCAGGCTGCAAATCAGGGGCTCTGATGGAAGTCCTTAATGAGTTCCCCAGGAGACGCTGGCTGTCTGAAGTAGCGATGGGAATTCTCTCGGAATGCTGAAATCACTTCCCCTTTTAAGGTCTTCAACTGACTGGATGAGATGTCACTCACTGCTGATGGCAGTCTCCTCATTTGATTATAGATGTAACCAGGTATCTATGCAATCAGCTCACTGACTATTAAAGTCCATGAAATGCCCTTGTATTACAATTAGCCCAGGGCTTGCTTGACCAAACAATGGGGCACCATTACCTGGCCTAGTTGACACATTAGCCTAACCATCACAGGAGATAAGCGGGATCCTGTAAGATAAAAGAAAGAATGACATTGACAAAAGTAGTCCTCTGGCAGACTTGAATGTGTGCATCAGTAGATCAATGAAAACATTCGTTTTTCCCAGGTGAGTCATCCACAGGAAGCCACATTATTGGAAAATTGCTTGTGCAAACGGAATCTGCAAAGAGGACTAGGTGGATGTTAAGTGTTTTTCAGCCAGGGTGGCTTAAAGCCACCTCTGTCCCCAAAGGGAGAATCTTCTTAAGGAAACATTTGTGATTAAGTCTGCTCTGTGGATGGTGAATTTGTTAAGGTAAAGCTCTGCTGCTATAACAAAGACAGCTGAAAGAAAGTGGTTTCAAGAATATAGAAGTTAGTTTCTCTCCCCTGTCACCCTCTGAGATGATCATTCCTGGTTGGCAGGTTCCTTCCATGTCGTGGCTCCAGCACCTCACCTGCTTGGGGGTGGCCAGGTCACAGCCACCTCCAGGCTCCAGCAGGCTGGGAGGGGAAGAAGCATGGAGGAAGCACACCCACTCGGAAGTGGCGCCTCCACTGACATCCATCAGTGAGCACTCAGTCACATGACCACACCCAACTCCAAGGGCAGCTGGGAAATGCGTCTAGCTGGGACCCTGGGAAGAAAGAGCAATGTAGGTGGACCTCTGACTGCCTCTACTTCGAATGGCTAAGACCTCTTCAGGGTAACCAAAACCTCACCTTAACCCATTTAAATCCAAAGGACAACTTTGGGCAGGCCTCAGGGTTGGTGGACCCACCCACTCAACAACAGACAGAGCCATCACTCTCTCAGTCCTCTGTGTTGGCTCTGCCCTCAGGGTGGCCTCAGCTTGAATGCAATAGGCCTGGGCATCACATTCCAACACCTCAACATCCAGTCTGTCTTGAAGTCCATTGCTGCCTGAGAGAACGATGTAAGGGTTCTGGAGAAAAGAAGTCAGTAGGATGGATGCAGGGCCCACGGCGGCAATGCCTATGAGAGATGGGCCTTGGCAATGTTCCCCTACTGATGCTCCTTGACCTTGCTCCACCTCCTCTGGCCACCTGCTTTCTGTTCATTTCAGACCCCTTTTTGTCTTTCTCCAAACAGACATCAGTACAGCCAATTGGATTTCTGCTACGCAAATTACCATCAGTCTCCAGTTCTTTCTCCAGAATTTACTCCAGTTGCCCTTACGAGGAGTTTGGAGGCCTCCCAACCTTTCCCTCACACCTGTATGATCAGCTGTCTGGCTGCCCCCACAGAAGGCCAATTGCATCCCTGGGTGTGGATTTTCCTAGTTTAGCTCTGACAACAGCCTCATTTCCAAGTTCTTGGGGGCAGTGGGGTGCTTGTAAATGTTTAACAATCGATTCTGGGATGTAGCACTTGCCGGTTTCTGTGGTGTAAATCTTCCCACCACGGCCCATTTCCAGCTTCCAACACCAGATCCCTGAACGCAGAGCTGGGAAGAGCTGTACCTGATCGGCTCTTGGGAGCCAGCTCCAGCGCACGGCTGCTTGGGAGTGCCTCCCCATCGCCTTTGGGGATGACATCCGGTCCTCTTATCATATATTCTAAGAGTCAAAGTCCCAAGAGATGTTTGGAGAGGGTTAACCATGTTTTATGGGCCCCGAGTGGGAACCTGCCAGCAAACAAAGGCCATGGGAAAATCCCAAGAGTGCTGCGTCCTGGGAGGGTCCCCTCCTTCGCTTGGTCCCAGGCTAGAAGGACGAATGCCACAGGAGATAATAAACTGGATGTAGGGCTAAGCCAGGGCTGGCGGGCGAGGACTCTCACTGCCCGTCTCCAGGGAAGGCTCCCCTCCCCCACTCACCTCTGTACAATCACCTCCTCTGTTCCCAGAGCTCGGCTTCCCTCCGAGTTCCATCCAAACCCGCATCCTGATAAAGGCCACCATTGAGGGGCACTTCCTCTGAGCCTGGGCTGGCTCCTCCAGGCCCGTTTTCTCATTGAACCCACACCACTGCCCCGCAGACATGGTGGGTGCAGTTCCGTCCCAAGGATGAGTTTCCAGGAGGTCAGATGAACGGTTTCAGGGTCATGGAGGCAGGGCCCTGGTCACTGAAGCTGCGGGTTTTCCGTGGTAAATCTCCCCAGATGGGCCACCGCCAGCAACCGGAGTTGAACAGGCCACACCGAGTCACAGAATTAGAATGATGATGATCATGGACTTACTTTAAAAAGTGAGGATTCGGGGCACATTACCTTATTTCATCTTCCTAACTTCCCTGTGAGACAGGGATAAATTATGGTTTCCCTTCTGCAGAGGGTGTGCAACCTGCCCGGTGTTACAGCTGGACTGGGCCAGAACCCTGAGCTCCTGGGGGGTGGGGGATGAGGGGGGCTGCCCAACCCCCAACTCCCTAGGCCGGCTCTGGTCTCCTGCGTCTCCTCTTCTCCCCCCAGCACTTTCCCGGGGTGTTTGGGGGTAGATCTGGGTGGAAGGAGGGGAGGAGAAATAGCTCTCTGTTCCTCTCAACCTCCCATTGGCTGAGCCCGCACCTGGGCGGAGCAGAGGGTAGAATGAAGCTATTCAGAGAGTGTTCCTGATGCAATAATTGATTGCAAAACCCTTGCATCCCTGAGAGCTTTTATGGAGGGTGGTAAATCTGCATGGCAGCAGGAAACCCCAGTCTCAGCTGGCTGCCAGAGCAAGGCCCTGCAGGTCCAAGGCTAGTCCAGAACAGTCACGCTGGGGTTGGGGCCCTAGGAAAACAACAGGAGCCACCACCAGGGATGCTCTCAACCCCACAGTCAGTTCAAATCTTCCACACCCCTTATAGCCTTTAAGGAGGCCCTGCCAGGTGGGAGGGGCAAACTTGAGTCTCAGTTTACAGATGAGAACAAGGTCATCAAATGAGTAAACAGCGAAAATAAGACTCAAATCTGGGCTAGTGCTCGTGTCTCCAATGGGGGCCATGGGAAGGTTCCAAGACAAGCAGAGGGGCTGCCACAGCCTGGGTTGTCAGGGAAAGAACAAGAACACGGCACCTGCTGGCAGACTGACTGACCCAAGTGCAAATCCTGGCTCTGTGACGTCAGGCAAGTCACTTGACCTCTCTGAGCCTCACTTTCATCCTCTGCAGGTGGAACAGGCTGCGGTGAAGAGTTTGCACTCTAAAATCAGAATGCCTAAATTTTAATCCTGGCTGCGTTACTTACTGGCTGTGTGACCTTGGGAAAATCACTTAAACTCTCTGTGCTCAGTTTCCTCATCTGTCAAATGAGCATTTTAGAACCCACCTAGAGAACTGCTGTGAGGATTTTCTTAGCACAGTCCTAACGTGTAAAGCAGTCAATAAATATCCATTATTATTATTTGCAAAATGGAGAAGAAAAAGAACATTTGGGGATTAACAGAGATAGCACATGTCTGGTATGTGTGTATGTGAGAGAGAGAAAGAGACAGAGACAGAAACAGAGAGAGACCGAGAAAGAGACAGAGAGATTGGGGGGAGGTGGAGCAGATTCTCTACAGATTGAATTGGAACCTTCCAGATAGGAAGGAAGAAGCTGGAAAGGGGGGCCCAGGCTAGCCCAGGGCCTGATTTGGAGTGTTTCCCTCGGAAACACTACCTGTCCTTACCTTTGTGTTCTGTTGGCTCTTCCCTGTGAGTCTTCCCTCTGTCCAGCCACTGTCTCCCGGCAATGATTCCTTGGGGAGAACCACCCACGCTGGAAGTCTCCTGGCCAGAGCAGTGAGAGAGCAAACGTGTAAACACACACTGGCCTCTGAATGGCATAACTGTCGTGAGCCCCTTCTCCTCACAGAAGCCATGGCAAAAGCCAGTCCCAGCAGGAAGGAGGGCCAAGTGCCTTTCCAACTGCTGCTCGGGAAATGGGAGCACATTCCTCATGTAGGTCCTTCCCAGGCTCTCTGGAAGTTCGTGCTGATGGCATGTCAAGGTCCAGAAGGGGAATAGAGCACGGCCTGGATCCACGTTCCAAATTTCTCCCATCAAGCATGGCTTTTTGTCTCCCTTGGCCACCCCAGATCTTCTCCCAGCTGTCTCAGCAGCCTGGCAACTTGCCATGTATTAGTTAGAAGTTTAGGCTTCAAGAAACTAGAAATTCTGCTAATAGTATTATGATAAATATCTATTTATTTTCTCACCTAAAAAAATTCAAAACCAAACAAGAACTGTTGTTATTTTGGCAGCATAGTGATGCCAAAGCCAACCACACCGTGATGATCTTTCCCTCAAGGTTGCCAAATAGCTGCTGCAGCTCCAGATATCACATCTGTTTTCAAGGCAGAAAAAGCCAAGTAGGGCACAAAAAGGTAGAGTTTTGGTGTCTGTTCCTGTATCAATTATTTAGTATTGCATTAAAAAAAAAAAACACCACAAAGCTTAGTGATGGGAAACAAAAGACCAGTTATTAGCTCATGACTCTGAGGGTCGGCAGTTGGGGCTGGGATCAGCTGGTGGTTCTCCTATTCTGGTCTCCCCTGGGCTCAAGCCTGAACTGGCAGTCAGCCCTGAGAGCCTCACTTACATACCTGGTGTTTGATGCTGGCTGTTGGTGCAGCCGCTCCCTCCACTCCTCTCTCATCCTCTAAGAGACAACTTAGCAAATTATGGCCACCTGCCTGATTTTGTCAATAAAGACTTATTGGAACATAGGCATGAACATTCGTTTCCATATTATCTGCGGCTGCTTTCGTGCTACAAGAGCAGAGTTGAGTAGTTGTGACAGAGACCTTATGACCCACGAAATAGAAAACATTTGCCATTTGGCCATTTGCAGAAAACGTTCGCCAACCTCTGCTCCAGGAGACTAGCCGAGGAGTCCGTGCGTGGTAGTCTCAGGGCTGCCAAGTCTCCAGAGACCTGGCGAGGAAGTCCCGCCATGTCACCTCCACTGAGTTCCACTGGTCACAGCAATTTACAAGGATGAGAAATACAAACTCCACCTCTTGACGGAAGTGCGGCAAAGTCACATTGCAGAGGGGTGTGTTTCCAGGGGCGGGAGGTAACGTGGTGGCCGTCATTGCAGAGAGTCTCTCAGATCCCTCTTCTCGGGAGAGCAAAGCCTTCCCAGAAACTCTCCAGCAGATATCCTTAGGTCTCACTGCCAGACCGAGCCATGTGGCCACTCCTAGCTGCCAAGGAGCTGGGGGAGCAGGGCATGTTCTGCTAGCAGGGAAAGGGGAATGGGTTTTGGGTGGGCAGCCAGTGATGCTCGTCCTGCCGCCAACAGTTGTGCTGTGCAGGTAGTCCTGGGTTCCCTGAGTTCGATCATCCAACAAATAATTATCCAAGTATTGAGAACCTGCTACGTGCCCCATTCTGAATGGAGCCCGGGAAGGGGAAGACGAAAATCCCTGTCCTCAAGGAGCCTACAAACCCCTGGAGAAACTCGCACATGAGCACCCGAGAAGACATGCACAAGATGCTCGCTGCAGCCCTATTTTTAAAATAGTAGAAGCAACAGCGCTCCGCCAGGGCATGGGTAGACGCCATTCAGTTATACGATGGGAGTATTTACGGTAGTTCAGGTGAATGAACCAAGTCCTCCCCATCGACCTGCATAATTCATGAGAACATTTTGTTAAGCGAAAACAGCCAGGTGTGAAATAATGGGTGACATATAATATCATTGATGCAAATTATCAAACACACAAAGCGATGCAATCAATTGCTCATGGATAAATTCTGAGTGGTAAAGCATACCAACATGGGAGGGGGCAGGAAAAGGGATGGGAACGTAGCTGAAGCTCTAATGGTTTATTTCTTTAAAAAAAAAAGTTTAGGGGAGCAAATGTAGCTTGGTGATTGAGCGCCTGCTTCCCATGTACGAGGTCCTGGGTTTAATCCTGGTACCTTCTTAAAGAGCAACAAAAAAAGATTAGATGCAAATATTGAACTGTTAAACATGGGCGATATTATCTCCTCTGTGTGTGAAATATTGCCTAATAAAATATCAAAAATTTGAAAGGGCGTACAGCTAGTTAAGGAGCCATGACAAGGAAACATGAAATAATCGGGGAGTAGGTGAAGCCCCAGCTGGAGGGTGAGGTCCAGCACTCGCCGCTGCGGATTCAGGGGGCAGCAAATGTGTGGATTCTGTGTCGGGCTGGGAGCTGCGTGCTGGAGTGGGAGTAGGCCGGGAAGGGGGAGACTCAGCTGCCTCAGGACATCAGAAGAGGAGGAGGCCCGTGGGAGCCTTACCCTGGCAGGACAGAGGGAGGTGAGGGCCAGGAGGGCCTCCCAGTCAGCGTCCTCTCCTTCCTCCAGAGACAAAGTGAAACATGGTGAAAGGATCAGGGGCTTGGAGTCAACAGGGCTCTCCCAGTTAGAAGTCTGGCGTCACCCCTGTCTGAGCTGTTTCCCAGGACTACCATAGCCAAGTGCCACTGGGTGGCTGAAAGCAACAGAAATGTACTGCCTCACCGCTCTGGAGGCCAGGGGCCCGAAACCAAGGTGTGGGCAGGGCCATGCTTGCCCCCCTCCAGGCTTCTGGAGGTGGCTTCCAGCAGTCCATGGTGTTCTCTGTCTCAGTGGTCCCGCAGCGCCCTCCCCTGTGTCTCCTCTCCCCTTCTTATAAAGACACCAGTCCTATCAGATTAACTGATCACATCTTCAAAGACCCTATTTCCAAATGGGATCATATTCGCAGGACCAGAGGTGAAGACTTGAACATGGCTTTTGGGGGGACCCCATTCAACCCCTAACACCCTGTGGCCTTGGCTTCCTCATCTGTAAATGGGTATCAAATCTCGCAGCCTGCCTCCCTCACTGGGGGTTGAGAGCAGGGCACGGAAGCTTCCCTCTCTGCAGGCTAAGGATTTTGCAGATTTGTCTAAGGCAGCTCCTCCCGGCTTCGAAGGGGGTCTTTGATGGGCCGTTTTTTGTGTGTGAAGCAGCATGTGTTTGCTTTATCTCCATCACGCTGCCCCTATCATCTGTGTTTGGTAAAAGCCAGTGGAGGCCTCCACTCATCCACTGATCCATTCATCAAACATTTCTTGAGCACCTACTACAGGCTGGGTGCCAGGACGTGGTTTCAGGGGCAATGATGCAATGAACAGTCTGTGCCCCTGAGGAATGTGCAGTCTGGTGGGGGAGGCAGCTGTGGAGCCCAATCACCACCCTTCCACCACCTTCTTCTACTACATTTTGGGAAAGGGAGTGAGGAAGAGAGAGTTTTCCAAGTTCAGGTAATTCCTTTTATTGCTTCTGCAGGCTTCTTTAGCTGACCTCTTTGGGGAGGAGGGGACACCTAAGGAAAAAGGGATTTGCCAGACTTGGGAGGGAATTCCAGGCAGAGGCAACGGCTTGGATAAAGCTTTAACATTTACCAGGACTCCAGAGAAACAGGCCCAACGAATATGCGTTCTTCTGTCGTTTCACTGAGATTTAGTTCAACTTTGCCATCGATAACAGAGCAGAAAGAACCCGAGGTCTGCCCTTGGTGCAAGCCCCTCTGTGCCAGGCCCCAGTCTCCTCTTCTGTAAAATGGGCTTATAGCAGAATTGTCAGAATGATGAAAGGAGAAAGTGGATATGCTAAGTTCTCAATAAATGTGCTTTAGACTGCACTGCCCTAGTCCCTACCTTCTGCCCACCTTCCTTTTCCTTCTCAGTCCCCCAAGACTGCTGTCAGCAGCGGGGAGCCCTCGGGTAGAATAAGGCATCCCTGCCTCACCCAAACCCCACTCCTCTGAGTGAGGTACAACTTCCATCACTCCAGGGAGGGTGTCCCTAAAACAATAACTGACACCAGCAGGGCAGCTGTTGGTGGGTGCTTCAGCAGAAACTGGGAAACTGCAGACAGCCTGGCGAGTTGCTGGAGGAGGTATCCCCCATGTCTTGTCTTTGGGTGCCAGAAGCAGCTAGTTCCCTCAGGAAGGGCCCCCTTCCCTCTTGCCTTCTGACCGGCCCATGGTCTCAAGGGGGGTCCCTCCCTGGCAGGGCAGTGCCTGAGCCACACAGCCCTGAGCAACCAGTGTTCCCACTGTGCCCCCTGAACCTGGGCAGTAGCCAGATTTGGGGGAAGCATTGAGAACATTCCCAGAGGTCCCTGGGCCACCTGGTAAGCTCTCCACATCTGCAGAACCCTGCTTCAGGTGCCTTCACCATCGTCATCGTCATCCTCGTCATCAGTGTCGAGGTTGTCCTCATCATTATCCTCATTATCATTGTCAGCATCATCTTCATCGCCTTCATCATCATCTCCAGCTTGGCCTTCCTGTTGTGAGTCCCCTCCTCATGGCAGGCCCTTTGCAGGGATGACTGCACTTGGACTTCACAAAGCCCCATTTGTAGGACCCGTTGCTCTTTCCATTCTGAGGAGACTGGGCCTCAGCTGGTTAAACTAAATGGCCAAGGCCACAGAGCTGGGGAGTGACAGAGCTAAGGCTCATCCCATATCCATTTGTCTGCAAAGCCCGAGCCTTTAGTCCTTTTAAACACTGTGCACCATTGCCTCTTCTCCCCCCAGAGAGCCAGGATGCGGGGTCTGAGCGCACTTTCCGGGAGGCATGGGAAAGGGAGGCTGAGCCTTCTCTGGAACATCCCTGAGGTGACTCAGAGCCAGGCCCTTTGCCGGGCTCCTCTCAGGAAACACTGGCTTGATTGTGGCCCATTGTTTCTCGCTCTGCACATGAATAAGTGTGAGTAACTATGCAGCAAAAAGGCTATGGAGGGGGGCAGTTCCTGGGCAGAAGGCACAGATAGCCGGAGATGGGGGGGATTCTTGGAATCATGAAGTGTCCCTTTCTGGAGCCGGGATGGCCGGCCCTACCTTATCTGGGTGAGAGAGTGAGGGCCAGAGTGAGAAGGACCCCTGCCCAGCACTCCAGATGCTCTGCAGGTATGTTCCGAACACCTTCCATGTGCCAGACATAGGGGAGACAGTGTGGGGAAGGGGGGAGCAGGGGCGGGTGACTCAGAAGCCTGAGGGCCACGGGAAATGTTCGAAATAGCTTCTGTGCACAGTGGGAGGGGATGGGGCTCAGGAAACCGAGGAGGTTGCCCGGCAGGCTTGAGAATCAGGTGCGATGGAGAGCACAGCTCGGTGGGGCCAGGGCTCTCTCCCAGGGGAGACCCTGAGAGATGGATGATGAAGCCGCATTTGTGAAAGGAAGGGATGGATCTGGAGGGACAGATGTTCTCACCGCTCTGCCATCCTGCCCCTACAAGGCAGGACAAAGGTGTGAGATTAAATGAGGTGGCCTCGGTTCTAACGTGGGTGGCGGGGAACTTGAGCAAGTCAGTATACCCACTGTGTGCACAGAAAACACAGGGGTCTGAATGGTCCCCAACAGCCCCGAGGGGCAATGGTTCAGAGTGAAGCACTAGGGAGGGAAAAGGGCTGCGTTGGTGAAACTGCCAAATGCTACTTCTCAGAGCATTTACCATAACATGTAAAATTCTTCTCAGGTATAATACCCTCCCCACAAGGCTGTTCACCTCGGCCCCTGTTAACCCTAGTTTCATCTCCTCTTCATTGTTCAGCCACACCTTCTTCCCTATATAAAAGTAGCAAATGCTTTCTGCCCCAGGGCCTTTTCACATGCTTAGTCCTCTTCCAGGAGCCTCTTCCTCACCACCCATCCCTTCTCTTCTCCCCACCAAGTCCCATTCATCCTTCAGGTTTTAGCTTAAATGTCACTTTCCCAGAGAGACTTCCCTTGAACGCCTAAACTAAAATAGCTGGTCCCTCCCTCTCTTATTCCTGTTCCCAGTATCCAGCAATCACAGCTCCTTTATATCATTGGCTGTCATAGAAATACTCCTTGTGCAATTATTTGTTTAGTGCCTGCCTCCCCAACCCCCAGACTATGAGTGCCATCCCGCCAGCAACGATGTCTATTTCATTTACCAGTGTATCCCAGTCATCCTTTGTTCATGGAAGCGAGGGAGGGAATGAATGGCTAGGTGGATGGATGGAAGGAGGGAGGGAGGGAGGGAGGGAGGGAGCAGAATGGCCCCCCTTGGAGGGGAATGGTGCAGCCACCCACCAAGCACTTTTCTGTCTGTGGTCTCACTCCCATCTGCTCTCCCTCACCCCCTCCAGCAGAGAAGGGCAGGCCAGGGTCCACCTCCACGCAGTGCCCCAGGCTGGCATAGCCCCTTCAGCCCTGCCCCATAACAGCTCAGTATCTAGGGCACGTCCCTAACTTCCTGGAGCCTCACTCACCTCATCCGTCTAGGCCCAGCACGAGGAGATGGAACGAGACAACAGTCTGGAAGCACCCACATTGTACCTGGCACAGCACAGTTGTTCAGAAACGTTCGCCTCTCCCAGATCCTGCCTCTTCTCTCACCTCTAGCCCACTTCTCAGTCCTCCCCACAGCTGCTACCTCCCACAGGCCAAGGACTGCCCTCCGGTAAGGTCCAAGAGAGAAAAAAGGGAGATAAAGAATGTAGGTAACTTCAGGGAGCAGTCAAGATCAAGGAGTCTAGAGTGCTGCCTGAGTGTAGGTGTGACTCTGCCTGTAATGAGCTGTGTGACCTTTGGCAAGTTACTGACCCACTCTGTGCCTCAGTTCCCCCATCCACAAAATGGGGGTCAAATAATACTCATCTTATAGGGGTGTCATGAGGAGTAATGGTCTTAAAACAGTACCTGGTACACAATAAGCCACTTTTATAAAACAATTCACATGATACTAGCTATCATTTATGGACAATTTATCACCTGCCTGGCTCTGGTCAAACATTTTCATGCATCATATATACCTCCCAAGAACCCCATGACATAGGAGCTCAACCAGAGATGTTAAGTAACTTGCTCAAGGTCACACAGCTAGCAAATGGCAGAGCTTGGGTTATAGATACAAACAATTTGTTGACTTCTTTTTTATTTCGAGCTACATTCAGGAGTCTTGTTAGGGAAAACCAGCTTGCATTGCCCTGTCTCTCACAGAGGTGGCAAGTCACCACTGTGCACCAGTTGAAAGAAATACCGGGAATGAAGTCATTTATGTTTTCAAGGTGGAGGTTTGTTGTGAGAATGTGCTGCTGCTTCATGATTTTATTTTTCTCATAGAATCTGATCCTTTGACTCTGTAAGCACAGTCCTCTCTTCTCCTTGTTACTCCACTCACCTTGGTCTCCCAGGGGCTCCATTAGGGCCGCGGCTCTGCAAGCCCAGGAACGTCCTTGGGCAGACGCATTACTTACTGAATGAGTAAGGGTGTGGGGAAGTCGCCCCGAAGTCCTGGTGCCCCTCCCAGCTCTGGCACTGCTCGCGTCCCTTCTCTGGGTCTCACTTTGCCCATCCCTTAGGTAGAAGTACCTGGGGGTTTTAAAATATATATACCTACACTCTCCATCACCAGAGAGGTAGGTTATTTGATCTAGAAGGGGACACCAATACCTTTAGAACTGGACAAGGTCTGTGCTTACGGGAATAGAGTGAGCTTGTCTTTCCTCTGTGGCAAAACGAGAAAAATGAGAATGTAGTAAGTTTTGCTTAGAGCTAAATGTGTTTGATTTAAAGATATCCTTTGGGAAGCAGGTGTGGCTCAATCGATAGAGCTCCCGTTTACCATATGGGAGGCCCCGGGTTCCCTTCCCAGGGCCTCCTTGTGAGGGCAGGCCGGCCCACGCGGCGCCGTGGGCTGATGCAGCAGGACCTCACAGCAAGGGGGAGATAAGCAGACACAGAAAAAACACACAGCGAATGGACACAGCAAACACAAGCAGCAAGGGGGGATAAATAAATAAATAAATAAATCTTTAAAAATAAATAAATAAAATAAATAAAGATATCCTTTATCGGAATCATATCCTTTTTATGTTCGGGCACATCAAAACATGCTTTCTTTCATCAAGGGGTGGTGATAGTTGGCGGTAGTTGGTGGTTTTCCTTTTTTCTCTTTTCTTTTTTTTTTAAGTCATTTCTTCCCAAATAAAAATTTGGCAATACTGGTCCCCAAAATTTTGAGGGAAAATGATTACTAGTTGGTGAAATCCAAACCTCTGGGAAGCACTAGCTTAGATCTGTGTTGTGCAATATGGTGGCTACAAAGACATAAGAAGCTCTTGAACACTTAAAACGTGGCAAATCCAAATTGAGGCGTGCTGTGAGTGCAAAATACACACTGGATTTTGGAGACTTAGTATGAATAAACGAATGTAAAATCTCTCATTGATAAATTTTATATTGATTACATGTTGAAATGTAGGTAGTTTAGGTTAAATAAAGTACATTTTAAAAATTAATCTCCCCTGTTTCTTTTTACTTTTATAAAAGTGGCTACTTGGCAATTCAAAATTACACATGTGCTCGCATTTGTGGTTCATATTACATTTCTGCTGGGCAAACTGGCTTGGATTAGATGATGACAGCCTGTCCCTCCTCATCCACAAGTCCTTTCTTAGAGCAGAAGGCAGCTGCACTAAGGAGGTTTTTGCTGCATAACAAACCACCCCAAAACTCAGTGGTTTAAAATGACAAGTATCTGTTTGGCTAACCCTTCCGCGAGGCAGCGGTTTGGGCTCGTTTGGGCTCGGCTGGGCTCAGCCGGCGGTCCTTCTGCTTATCTCGGCTGGGCCCACTCAGTGTCTGTGTCCCACTGGGCGGCTTGGCTTCAGGGGACTGGCTGGCTATTTGTCAGGGTGACAGGAGCGACCTGGCCAGTGTCCTCATCATCCCAGAGGCTGGCCTGGGCTTACATACGCAAGCGGTCTCGGGGTTCTAAAATGGAAGAATGGGAGCTGCAAGAACTCTTGAGGCCTGGGCTCAGAACTGACATTGTGTTGCTCCACCACATCCTATTGGCTAAAGCCAGTCTCAGGGCCAGTCCCAATTCAAGGGCGGGGCAAATAGACTCCACCCTTTCAGTGAGAGTTGCCGCAATGAACCGTGGCCATCTTTGCAATCTCTTTGCAGCAGCGGAGTGGCCCCAAACATCTCCTTCAAGGAAAGCAAGAAACAGGCTTGTTCCTTGCTCCCTGGGCCCTGATCTTTGTTGCTTCATTACGACTTTTGTGGGCCCTAAGCATAAAATAAAAATAAAATTAAAAATTATATTTTGCATCTGCGTCCATAAGAACATAAATATAATCTAGGTTGGATTCATTGTTATACAGTCATGATTATATTAATTTTTTTCCTTCTAATTTTAAAAGTTTTTAAAATTAACACATTCTCTTGGGCCCCCATTGGTATCATGACCCTGGGCCTATCGCACCTGGAGGAAAAGCCGGGCCTGCTCTCTGCGTCTGAGTAAGCATGGACATCCTGTGGCGGAGGGGCTCAGAAGCTCAGCAACTGCTCAGCCACCGGGGGTTATTCAGGGTGACAGTAGGTGGGGCAGACATCCTCTGAATCAGTTACATATTCCCCCAGTGAGCTGTGACCAAATGTCCTACAAGGAGTCGCCTCCTTGTCCCCCCCACCCCCACCCCCAAGCACTTAGTCCTTTGTTAAGTGATGGGCCATTGCTCAGCCCATGGAAGGCAGGTGGCTCTAGGACACACTTGGTGCTTCAAATGGGAGTAATAACACCAATGACCCTTCCCTTCTGAGATCACTTTACAGTCTGCAAGGGCTTTCCCATGCATCCCTGCATTCGAGCCTCACATCCACCCTGAGGGGGCGAGGCAGATGGGCCACTTTGCAAAGGCAGAGCTGAGGCTCCTCAATGGATGCAAAACCACCTGCCCCTTAGGTGGAAGACTCACCAAATCCCCAAACGTCCTGACCCTGCTGGTAAATGATATGCCCGAAGGCCCAAGTAACAGAAGCTTCCTCTGACACCTGCAAGGAGGCGGACCTCAGCGGACAGGCCTGACCGAGTGACTGTGAGAGAAGCTTCCTGTCGGGCCACGGGGCCCAGGCCACGTGCGTGTGGGGTGGGGGAGGGGCCGGGGGTTCTCTCTGATTCCTGAGAGAAAGCTTGATGCAGTGCCTCAGAATCAGAGCTTGCTCTTTGCCGTCTTCGCCTGTAGCACGTGTGTCTGCTGTTGTTGCTGCGACGTCATCTCATTACTACTCCCATGAACATTTAGAGAGCATATTGGAAAGGACACAAGCCTCACAGCCAGGCAGCCACGCCCCATGTTCCACCACCTGCTAGCAGGGCGCCTTAGCGAACCTTTCTGTGCCCTGCTTTCCTCACCTCTGAGCTGAGTCCAGGATTGTTTGGGGAGGGTTAGCTGAGGGCACACGCGGCAAGTTCTTTGCCCTTCACACGAAGGCTCAGAACCTGGAGAAGCTGAGGTAGGGACCTCTCTTGTTTAATCTGCCCACAGCCCACAGCCAGTCTTGCCAGGCCCAAGATGACCCCACGGCAAGACCCTTCCAAAGCCCGTTCCTCACGTCACCACATGGTCTCTGAGGATGAAGCGTGGGCTTCGTTTCCTCCACAGAGGTAAAGCAGATATCCTAAACACTGCAGACATTTTTCTGTGACAACAAGAGAAACGTCAGGATTCGCGTCCCACAGAGAACCTGTCGGGGAATGGGAGGTGCCAGCCCTGTGCCCCCACTCCCACCCCAGAGCCGGGCCTGAGTAAAGGGAGCTTCATGGATGGCGAGGGAACAGTGAGGCAGTGAGGAAGGAGGCGCGGACACCACATACCGGGCATTTTCCATACCTGCACCCAGAGCTTTCCCGTCACTGCTGAGAATGTGAAAGTCACATCTGCTCTTCTCCCTGCCAGGCCTCCCAGCAGCAAAGGGGACCCCTGACGCTGGCCCACTCTAGTGACAACTTGTTTCCTGCCACACAGGCCTACGGCTTACGTGAAGCTCGATCCCCAGGCGCAGGAGAGAGGACCAGCTTGATTCAGTTATGAGCACCCACAACTGTCATGCCAGAGAGTGGGAAATAGGGACCGACTGGACACAGACAGGCCTTCTTGGTGCCGTTTGCAGGGCCTGATGAGTTAGCCTATGAGCTCAGCACAATGTGGAAAGAGAGAAGCAGGGACCATGAAGAGCAGAGAAGGCCCGGGTGGGGTGAGATCTTGGAGAAGGTGGTACCTGAGCTGTGAGCTGGGTGCTGGGCAGAAGCCAGGAAGAGTGTTCCAGGCAAAGTGCTCAGCCTGAGCAGAGTCATGGAGGCACCGTGGGTTCCAGGACACCGGGTGTCTTGGTGAGTGGCAGGGGAATAGAAGGCAATGGGGAGATGGGCAGAGCCAGACTGGAGGTGCTTGGATGTCAGAGTAAGTTGTACAGATTTTGTCCCACAGGCCCTGGGGACAGGCAGGGAGGGGTGGGCGATGGTCAGGTTGATGGCCAGCTCTGCAATCCCAGGACTAACTGTGGCCGCTGTATGGAATAGACAGAAAGGGGCAGGACCCTCAGAGGCAGGGAGTGCCCTTAGGAGCTGTTGGGAGAGGCCAGGCAGCCAGCAGAAGAGGGCGAGGGTCCACCAATGCAGCGACAATGGGGTGGGGGTGGAGAGGAGGGGACCCACACAGAAAGGTGCGTAAGGGGCCAGAGCAATGCATCTCCTGCCTGGGGATGGGGTGGGGGCAAGCGGGAGTGAAGAGGGAGCCTCGGTGAGGATGACCCCTCAGCTTGCTGGGTTGGGAGACGTGTCGGGCTCACAGGGGGGCAGGCACTGTCAAGGACTGCGTGGGGAGGCGGGGCCAAGATGAAAATGTCCTTGTAGGACTTGCGGACCAAGGGGTTTGTGCAGAGCTGTGTGCGAAGCTCCTGGATGTCTATGGTTGGGGCCTCGAGCTCAGGAGAGACAGAGAGCTGGGCTGATGGCCGGGCTGGGGTGCCCGGAGCCTGGCAGGGAGGCAGCACACAGTAGGTGCTTACTGAACAGTGGTGCAATGGGGGGTCGGGGCTGCAGTAATGGGGATGGGTGAGAGCTCCCAGGGGGATCCTGAGGAGCCAGAGAAGGAGGGGCAGCCTGGGGAGGGGCGGGTCCCCAAAGGCAGACACCTGGGTCTGCTTAGGGCTGCCCTACCTATCAAAGTGGTGCTTCGATGGTTGTTTTTCATTTTAATATTTATGCATTTGTTTTCATGAGCATTGGAAAAAATGTATAGAGAACATCTTGCCTTCCTAAAATTATCTTTTAACATGAATGATTTAAGTAAAATGAAAGGTGGGGGAGCACCGCCCAGGGCTGGCAAGCATGTGGAGCCAGGGAGACTCTCATCTGTCGCAGGTGGGAGGAGAAACAGGAACGACCGTTTTGGAAAACCGTTTGGCAGCATCTGCTGGCATGGACGCCGAAGCGCCGAGCCCGGTGCTCACTGCGTGGTAGGTGCTCGCGAGGAGCTGGAGAGTGAATGAAGCCGCAGGAGCACTGCCGTTCCGGGGGCAGGCAGAGCAGGAGCAGCTGCAGAGGTGGGTGGAAAGCGGAGTCGGGGACACGCCGAGACGCGGGGGGCCCTACAGTAGCGCTGTTCCCTGGGACACCGTTTAAACACACTGAACTCCCCGAGTTCCTGCTTTGGATCACCTTTTCCATATTCGTTCATTCTTTCTTTTATTCCCAAATATCTCTGAGCATCTCCCGTGTGCCAGGCAGTGTGCTAGACGGTATTACCGCAGGGAACAAGGAAGGCACGGCCCTTGCCGCCGAGGACCCTATGGCCTAGAGACGAGGCAGGAAGCCAGTGAGAAGCCTCTGCGAGGGAAGCGGGTGTGGCTCAGTGGATAGAGCCCCCGTTTACCATATGGGAGGCCCGGGTTCGCGTCCCGAGGCCTCCTTGTGAGGGCAGGCCGGCTCCCGCGGCGCCCTGGGCTGATGCGGCAAGACCTCACAACAAGGGGAAGATAAGCAGACACAGAGAAGACAGCAGCACAAGCAGCAAGGGGGGGATAAATAAATAAAATAAAATAAATTAAAAAAAAAAAAA
>JAQZBX010015674.1:0-37309 GCA_029593785.1 Cabassous unicinctus | reverse complement strand
AAAAAAAAAAAAGATGTAGAGAAAATATTTTTTATATTACATAAATGCATATAACATGGAGTGACATGGAAAAACCTGCACAAGTTTATTAAATAAATGTTGTACACAGAGTGGCTAACTTTGGATTAATCTCCTATAATTTGGGAGGAGGGATGGAGAAGGGCTTGTTTACCTTTATTTTTCTCTCCCCTGCAAGAATTTCAGCAGAAAATTCTGAAAAGAACCAAGATTCTAGTTCAATGGTCTCATTTTACAGATGGGAAAACTGAGGCCCAGAGAAAGAGGGCAGCAGAAGCAGACTGGATTCTAAGCACCCCAACCCCACAGTCAATGCTCTTTCCATTAATTCATCACCATCTCCACCCTTGGGTCCCCCACCCGAGAGGCCAGGTGCTATTTCCAATATAACTTGCCCAGACAAGAGCCCAGGAGAGCATGCTGCTAAGATGCATCCTCAGTTCACTGTTTCTGATGAGCACAATGGTGCTCCGAGATTCCACCCAGGGACTGGCTGAAGCTATGGCCTTGGTCCCTCAGGGAAGTTCCTCTTTCCACCAAGTACATGCACAGAGCATCACGGAAGGACAGGTACCCAGCCTGATGAGCATCATCTACTCCAGCCATCACTAAGATGACAGATGTGCATTTAAAGGTCACCCTCTCCTTCTGAAGTCAGCTTGGAAAGTTGATTTCCACTAAGGGGGCACTACAATCAAAAGCTTACAGATACCCACAAAGTCCAGCCCCTCTGAAAGGCCAGAAGCGACAAGGAGAAGGTCAAGTGTTAGCCAACAGAGGCATAGACCTTCCTTTAGCTGAGGTGGGAAAATACTCCCTGGACAAGTCTGCAATCTCCAAGTGTTTCTGGAACCCGGAGAGAGAGTGAAAGGGTTTAGATGCAGAAGGCTAAGAAGCTTGTATGTAAAGAGATGGGGAAATTTCTATCAGTGGAGAGTCCTGCCAAAACAAATGCGAGGTGTGTAAGCATCCTAGAATTATCATGTACAGTGGGGCTTCCCGAGCAGAGTCATCCGCTACTTTGGGAAAAGGCAAAAGGAGCAGTGGATAAACCCGTGACCTCTGGAGTGCACTTACCTGGGTTTGAATCCTAATTCTACCATTTACCAGCTGGGAGACCTTAAAAAGGTTATTTAATTCTCTGGGTCTGTTTTCTCATCTGAAAACAGGGATGGTAACTGTGCACATGTATTGTGGGGTATGGGAAGGATTAAAGGGATAACATAGATCAAGCAGTTAGCACGGGATCCAGCATGGAGCAGTACTAGCTAAGTGGTAGCTACCATAAACACCCAATGGAGGCACTCATCTACCAGGTGGGTAGACAACTGGTAAACCTGTCTGTTGGTGCTCTCTGATTCCCCTTCAGCCTTTGGAATTTCAAGCACTGGAATTTAACCCCCCAGAGGGGATAGTTTTGTTCTTCCTGAAAATCATGTATATAATTTTCTCTTGTCATGGCCACCTCAGACCTGGGGACCACTATGGCCTGGGTATCATCTGTGGCCTAACCTCTTGATGAAGCCCATGATCTAATTAAAGAATGAAAAAAGGTAGAAAGTAGCCTCTGCGCTGCTACTTCCCAAACAGCACAGTCATTAAGATTTTAGTCACAAAAAAGCAAAGCCAATTTTCTCAATATCATCCCCCTATTTCATAAAATAGAAAATCTGAATTTTTTGTATGCTTTTTGTTTACCCTCTTGGGACTCCATAAAGCTATTTTTATTTTGAATTTTTAAAAAATGCAACCCTTACATATTTTGAATGTTCCCAAATGGGCCATCAAGGATCAATGGCTCTTCACCACTGCCCAAGCCTTCCTTTCCCACTGTAGTAAAGAGAAGGGCACTCGGGAGAGGGAGAAAACGGGGGCAGAGAGGCAATGGTACTCCTCAAGTGAGCTAACGGCTCCCTCACCACAGGCCCAGGTTGAGAGCTGGACTGAGAAGTGTGCCAACCTCCGCTGGGCAGTTACCAGGCATCCCTACATGGCCGTGAACCAAGCTGCCCACCGGCAACGCACATTGGGCCACAGCCCGGGCACCAGTGTGGGAAAGGAGGCACTGCTGAGTTTTTCAGTTGAGAGCCCACCTGTGATGTCTCAGGAGCACCCTATTCCCAGAAAGCAGCTTCTACCTCAGGGCGGTTCTTGGGGAAATGCCCCCACCAGGGACTAGAGGGTCCTGCTGAACCCATCCCCCACCCCCAAGGCTCAATGCCAGCAACAGGATGTTTCCAGACCCATGAAGGTGTGTGGCCAGGAGCTGAGCTCAAGTTGACCAGTAGGCCCTAGTCAAGTGTCACCCCCCCAACCACCACCTTGTCCCCACCACCTAGTCAGTAAGTAATGAGTCCCTGCGTTCTCAAACCAGCAAGGGCATCAGAATCCCCTGTAGAGCTGGTTTTCAAAAAATACGCATTTCCTATTCCACTGCCGGATATTCCAGTTCAGTAGGTCTTGAGTGGGGATTAATTTCCTTTTTAAGTTCCAACAGGTGACTCTATGGCCATGATTGGGAACCACTGGCCTAGGCTACTCATAAAAGCTCATGGAAGGGAGAGCCCATCGCCTCCCTGAGCTGGCAATACCGGCTCTTCAAAGCAGGCAGAACAAATTCCTTGATGCCAGGCCAAAGCCAGCTTTTCCAGGGCCAACGGCATGTCCAGTCTTTCTTTAACCCTCGGAAAGCCCAGCTTAGGCCACAGGGCCCAGGAGAGAAACTATCAAAGGCTCCCTGAGGAAGCTCCCCTGCATACAGCCCTTTCTGATGAGGTGAGGAAGATTCCACAGAAACTGTTTTTACAATTTGGAAATCAAGACTGAGGAAGAATCCAAAAAGAACCTGTGCCTCTGGCTAATGTGCCCACACTTTCCAAAGCCTTCCTGTTCATGGAAACGCTGCCATCTCTAAAGAACGATTTGTGGCTGAAAGAACCTGGCTTCACAGGTCATGGCACAAAGCTCCGAGCCAACAAGGCTTATGCAGAAAACCTCAAGCAAAGAAGCTGGAGGGTCGATCAAAGCGGGGTGTGGGTGGGGTTGGTGTTGACATATTACTAACTTCCCCCAACATATAAAAAGTGACACTCTCTTCTGAGAAAAATCATTCACTCATAAGCGCTCCATCTCCCATATCTCTTTCCTTATCATCTCTTCACTCCGACACACATTTGCACAAGCACAAACACACATGTGTGCACCATAGAAAAATACATGTGATGAAGAATTCCCCTGATTGTGTCCACCTTTAAGGAAGAGGAAAGTCTTTATATTAGGAGAAGTGACCTGGGTGGCTGGAGCCAGAGAGCGATGATAAGATGTGGCCGATCTACTTTAGGGAAAGCCGGGGTGTTCTTTCCTGGGAAATTGACTTCAGCCCAAATAAAACTCTATGGATCAAGGGTCACTTTGACTATTATAAGAAATGAGTATCTAGGGCTGAAGACCCCCTGGGGCAGGAAAAAATTTTAAAAGAAGAAAAATAAAAGAAATGTAAATCTTGGAGAAATAACCTAAAAATTATTATCAAGGACTAGCCCACCTTCCTTCTAGGGGGAAAAACTCATTTACTAAAATGACACTTCAGTGTCACTTATTTTTCCAGCTTGTCTTTCTGTGCTGAACTTCCAAAACAATTGTTTATCTTTACAATATCCTATTGGTTCGGCCAGTTTGATTTTTTTTTAAATCCAAGTGCTTCTTGTAGCTTTAAGCAGAGCGAGCTCTGCGCTGAGCGTCGTAACGTGTTCCAACATCCCAGCCCCCATGCTGGCGTTAAGAATGATGCATGAAGCAATGTAAAAACATCATTTTTCATTTGGCGCAGAGAACGTGGTATAATACTTTGGAGGTTAAACTAAACAGATGAAAAGGGAACAGTACAGAGAACCAAACTTAGCTCTGCAAGGCACAGACCTCCCCCACGTCCTTTGCACACACAGGCCTCACCACGAGCAGCATCCGGAGTTGAGAGCTAATGCTCCAGAGGTCGGGAATCTTGGTTGTGTTTTGGGCCCTCTGGCTCTGTGCTGGAATCAACTATGTAAGCCTTGATTAACTGTGAGAGTCCTGACCAAGACTATTTGAAAATTAACTTAGGCAAACACTGACATCCTGTAAAAGAGCAACAGCAAAATGCAGGTTCCTGAAAGCACTGTGAGCTCCTCTCAAAGAGGAATGGATGAGAATTCAGGGTTGACATGCAGCGTGGTCTGAAAGACCTTAGGCTTTGGCCACAGGTGGTGGTTCTAAGCCACTTTCTGTCACTTAAACCACCCGGGAGACTTTGGGCAAGTCACCAAACCACTCTGAGCCTCAGTTTCTTCATCTTTAGAAATGGAGCAATAATTTCCAAAAGTGATTGGGAGGAATGAAAAGTCATAATGGAAGTGATGGACTTCTATCAACTCTAAAGTGCCCTCCATAGAAACGTCAGCATTGATAACGATGAAGACAATAATACAATAAGGTAGGGCTTGCACTCCTCATTCGCCTCAAAGCCATGGCCATGCTGCATCCGGTGGAAGCCAGGACCCTGGAGATGTGGATCAGATCCATCCAGAATTGAGGATCAAGATGAGCATGGATGCCTGGGTCACAAACACTCCCCACCAAGTGTCTCATGCCCAACCCCAGGGAGCCAGCTTCCATCAATACCCAACGGTCACACGTGAAAGTTCACAGGTAGGAGCCAAAAATACAATCTCTGGGGCATTTCCCCAGCTCCAGCCTTCAGCCCATCAGTCACAGGCACAATCACACTCTAATACAGCAAACCCATCTCCTACAGATGCTGCCAGGGCTGGGGCTGAAAGTCACCAAGACAATCAAATGTGTTCCGTTTGAGCGTCCTCTAGCTGCAATAGCTGTTGGCTTTAGACTAATATAAGTAACTCACTCGGATAATCTTGGCAATTAAGTCTGGCAAAAGAGCAGTAGATGGATGTGACATAATGAGCATAGAGCAGGACAAGAGGCAGGTCTATGAAAGGTAGGGAAAGCTATGGAAGGAAATTAACTCAAGTGTTCTGCAGGGAATCGGGGGCTCCAGGCTCATTATTTCCATCTTGGCAGCTGTCAATCACTGTCCAAAGGCAGTTTCATCCTGCCCCAAAGCCTTCAGGAACACTATGAATCAAGGCCCACAATTAGCCCTTCAATCTTGAGTTCAT
Organism: Cabassous unicinctus; assembly: GCA_029593785.1. Lineage (NCBI taxonomy): Eukaryota > Metazoa > Chordata > Mammalia > Cingulata > Chlamyphoridae > Cabassous > Cabassous unicinctus. Next base: position 32,117 of record JAQZBX010015674.1, on the reverse strand, counting down.
GAGTTATAGGCATTCTCCAGCTGGGAAGGGGCAAGCTTTTCCTGTACAGAGTGTGCACTGGACAGAAGAGATAGGTGGAAAGACACAAATACCAAGCCTGCCAGAGGTGACAGAGAACCAAGTCTATAATATTAGCCCAACTGGGTTTATGGAAAACGAGTGTGCAATTCAACACTGTTTATACGGCTCATGGGGGGACTCCTGGGCAGAATATAATTCTCATCCTCTTTAGGCTTTCCACAGTTGAACAAGGGATGTCAAAAGACAGCAATAATGGGCTACCAGGAGAGAGGCTGGGTGATTCTGGGTCCCCCCTCCCATATTTTTATTTTTGTGTTTTTTTGTTTTTTTTTTAATTTACAATGTCAAGCCAAATTAAGAAATCCAGACTATGCATGGGAAGTGATTTTTTTTTCTCTTTATGCCATTCTCTAAGCAAGTCGGCTTACATCCCAGACTGGACTGGTAGAAAGATTGCACCTATCAAATGAGACATTTGGGTATTCATAGCCTAAGAAATGCTAAATAGCAATGATAATAATAATGCATTCCTTCCTTTTGCCATGAGCTGGTTTTCTGTGTCCTTTGATCTTCACAATAAATCTGCGAAATGGGTATTCTTATCCCATTGTATGAATGAGAGGCTCAGAAAGTGAGTCCTTGCTTCTCCAGTTGAGTCCTGGAATGATCATAACCCTAGTCTTAAAAAAACAAGAACACTGATAGTAGGACATGCCTCCTGAGTCAGGTGACACCCAGGCAGCACGGGCCTTGGAGTGTCAGCTTCAACTCCTCACCCAGCCTGGTAGACAGAGAGATCTCACCAGAGCCATTTGATGCTGAGGGAGGGGAGGGGAGGTTGGTGCAATCCAGGCCTTGGAAGGGAGCAACTGAAAACCCTGAGCAGCGTTTCACTGAACACAGTGCTGGAAAGCCAGGTGGTGGGACCCGTCAGCTGATCTGCGTCACATATGAAAAGAGGCCGTGGCATCTGACTGGTTCCAAGGACACAGGTGCCCACATTTAAATTGATATCACCTGATCCCTTCATCACAGACTCAGCAGTGGGTGGTCAAGGGCCAAGAAACGGATGGGCCTGTGATAATGGAGACTCCCCAGTCCAACACCAGGGAGCCATCTTCCATCAATACCCAATGGTCAGTCCCTGCCTCTGGGAGGCTGCCCTGCCTATCAGGATGATGGCTGCACCTTACGGGAGACCTAGAGAGCCAGCTAATGCAACTTCATCCTCAGTGAACATCTGGCTTCCATGCTGCTCTGGGGATATGAGTGAGGTGCCTTCTGGCCATATATTTGAAAAGGACTGAATGGTTCTTTTTGTCTAGGGGCTTCAGCCCGAGAAGGGGGTGAGAGTGGTCAGCCCAGTCCCTGTCACCAGGCAACACTGGGGGAGAGTTAGGCCACCCCCAGCTGGTGCATAAAAGGTGGGGTCTAATGGTGTTCTCCTGGGGACCAACTAAGGCAACAGAGCCAGGCTGTCCAGGGCTGAGACTGGGAAGTACAGTCTCCCAGTTGCTAAAATACTGAAAGACTTTTTACATATCAGTAAATGGCTGCTGCCCTGAACTGCTGCGTGCCCACCACCATCACCCCATACCCTCTGGTGGGACCCCAGAGCCCCTCATGATCCAGCAACGCCAGGGTTGGCACCTGGTGCAGTGGCTGGATGCTGCCCCAGGACTCGGTCAGGGCCCACGCTGGGTAGCGATTAGCCAGTGTGAATACCCTCCCTGCACGTGCCCAGCCCATGTGCTGCGGCCTGACCACAGCACCTGTGGGGGATCAAATCAGGTCCCCCACAAAAGACATGTTCAAGTCCTAACCAAACCCCCACCCAGTCCTATGGGTGTGAGCCCATTTGTAACAGGCTCTTTGAAGACCCTATCATTAGTTAAGGTGTGGACTCATTTGTGGATAGGATCTTCAAAGACCCTATTTAAATGAGGCCCGAATGAACCAGGACGGTCCTTTATCCATATGACTGGCCCTTATGAGGAGAGGAAACCTAGACAGAGATACAGGGACTAAGCAGAAAAGGTGGGCATGTGGCAAAGGCACTGATGCAAGCCAAGCCAAGGAACCCCAAGAATTGTGGAAGCCAGCACCAGGACGATACAGATTCCGAGGGAGAGCATGGCCTGTCGAGACCCTGATTTTGGACTTCTAGCCTCCAAAACCATGGGACAATAAATTCCTGTTTTTAAGTCACCCCGTGTGTAGCACATGTCACTGCAGCCCTGGCAAACTAAGAAAGCGCCCAGTGGAAGAGCTAAAGGACTCAGCTCTGTTGAGAACTCGTGAGACCACATCATCTATCGCTGGCCACATGGGGTGATAAAAGTGCCACCCCAGCCCTTCTCTTTGGCTAGGGATCTCCCCCTTCTTTCCTACCAAGTCTGAGGAACCCAGAGGTGGTGCGGTAGCCTACAAGTATTTTATCCATACCCTCAAGTCTCTGTTTATGTAAATGCCCACTTGCTTTGAGTTTCTGGCTCCAACGCTGGAACTGGAAAGCCAGTTGGTGTAATATTTCAGCACAATCTCCGGAGCAACGCAGAGGAAGCCACTGCACCCTCCTCTCCTGTCCCAGGCAGAGGCAGAGTAACAGCACCCAAGGGGCCTCCAATATCATTCCGCCTGGTGTTTATTTAAACCACAAGTCATGACCCAGTAGCAGGCCACAAAAATCTATTTAGTAGTTCACAATCGGTAATTTTGAACTGAAATAGAAAATAATAGAGCACACAACATAGAGTGCGTGGCACCCAGAAATGGCGCTGCTTCGTGAAACTTTTGTTTGGTTACATACAGGGATGTTTAGAATGGGTTGAGAAGTAAAATGGGTCTCTTCCTGGGTGGGGGGTCTCAGGCGAAGAACACATGACGTCAGAAAGCCCCTGATCCAGCGAATCCCACCCTGGCACTGATGAGGCAGCAGACAGCTGGGCAAGCACACCCAGGGTGAAGCCCCGAGGTGGTTCACACGGCCAGGGCTTGTGGCCCACACTTCCCTTCCCATCAGATCGGCTCAGGCTCTAGGCACAGGCATCGGGTTTCCTAGATGCTAAGTAGCTGCCTCTTCGGCTCCAAAAAGTTGCACTCAAGTTCTCTAGTGCCTTTTGTGACTTCTACCAGCAAAGACCCTGAGAAGAGACAGACCCCCTTCTGCCACCTCTAAAGTTCCTAAGTTACCAGTAAACCATGGAGCCCCCGGGCCGAAGGGGGTCTACCCCAAGCTAAGCTCAGGCAGGAACTACAGTTCTTCTTTTTTAAAAATGCCTCCGCCCTTCAGCAAATCTCCCTTACCTCCACAGGTGGCCCGCCCTGGAGCTACTGAACACGCAAGGGAGAGAGTGAGTGTGTATGTGTGTGTAGGTGCCTGTGTGCAGGTGTGACTGTGATAGATTAGGGCAGGTGAAATGCTCCTCCAGATAATTTACTTAAACGCATTTTTATTTCAATTAGAAATAACATAGATCCTGGGAGAGACACTATGGAAAACATCTCAAATGTAACTATTGCTTTTCCAGTAGGACCTAGTTAGATAATAGCTAACATTGGTTTAACATAAACTATCTGTCAAGCGTTGTGCTAGGAGCTTTACACACATTATCTCACTTGACGTATCATAAAGCCCTGTGTTACAGGCACGCACATTGATTTCACACACACAGCTACCACTTCTACAGTGCTTATTCTATCCTAAGCATCTTACAAGGGTTAGCTCATTTCATCTCATCATCGGCTTTGTAAGGTAGGTGCTGTTATAATCCCCATTTTACAGGTAATGAATGGAGGTAAGAAAGACATTGTGACTTGCCCAAGATCACACAGGTAATTAGTGGCAGAGCCAGGCAGTCAAGCTTCAGAGCCCCCCACTCCCCCCCGCCCCATAGGCAGGTAGGCTGCTTATGCTGAACTCCATTTTCAGATGCGGAAACAGAAAGTCACATCATCTGCAGTGTGGACTCAGGCTTCTGACTCCGCCTGGAGGCTGTGCCCGTAGGCCGCGGTGATGGTTACCGTATTTGACAGCCTACCGGTAAGGCAGAGCCATGGCCATCAAGGTGGACGCGGGCCTAGGTTTGAGGTCTGATGCCTAATGCCGTGCCGGGCTTCAAGCCTTCAGTAGCTGGTCTTGGGGGGTCCAGACGCTTTCAGGGAAGGGGTCCTGGTCGGGTGGGACACTCAAGGTGCTTGGGGCCACGGTTACTTTTAACCTGCAGGAAGTGTTTCAATACTTTATCAACATTGACCACTGCAAACAGCCCCGATAAGAGAGGGCTAAAGCTCTCCCTTGAATCTTTGAATTCTGGTTTGTTCATTACAAGATTTGGGATCTAGAAAGGACCCTAGAGATTATACGATTCAACACCCTTATTTCACAGATGAGGAGGACGAGGCTGCGTCGTGCCCAAGGTCACAGCGAGTAAGTGACAGAGTTGAGACAAAACTCCAAACTCCAGGTCGTCTGGTTTGGTGCTTTGGGGGGTTGTTGATGGCAGTCTGTCTCTCCCCCAGCCACGCTGAGGCTGCTCGGTGGGATCTGTGGGTGGGCATGCCAAGTGCCCAGCCCCACAGCTGGGGTGCCACACCCTGACAACGCTGGGTTTCTAAGGAAGAGTCTCAGCCACCCAAATTTCCACCAGTGACTGTGCCAGCCTCATGGACATTCAGATTTTTTTTTAGAAAGAACCTGAATTTTAGTGACTGATTTCAGCATTCATGGGATACAGCTTCTAAATTTAGAATGAACATCCGAGGCAGACGGTAGCACAAGCGTATACTTCCTCGGAAGATGTTGTCAGAAACCATCAAATTGACATACATAAAACAGTTTCTTCATACCTTAATAATATTAAACTGTAAGAACAGAGTATCTCAAACACACAAAGCTTTAACCATAATATCTTCAAAATGAACTATAGTAGTAGTCGAGAGCTCTCTAGACATTTTTTTTTTAATGAAAATTCAACACTGTTTCAACCCTTATTCTCAACTTGGTGCAATGCAATGCCCTGGTCCCAGCAGCTATCTCTAGACATCTGTCCACTAGAACTTCAGTAACTGATCATTTGGGGTACTTGCCCGCGCTTTACGTGATAAAAGCCACCTTTGTAGAAGCTGCAGTTTCGATTAATTTTAATTACCTCCTTCTTTGCCTGTCCCAATCAGCTACTTGTATTCAGTTACATGAGCCTCCCCTGTACCATCCCGTACCATGTCTATTCAGTTGTGCCAGGGCAGGGCAGGAGGGCCTTTCATTGAGAACATCTTCCCAATGAAGGCAACACTGCAAGGCAGTATGTACTGAGCCTTGTCTTGAGGTTCACACATAACCTTCCATCAAAACATATTATCATCCCTTGCCCAGAACAGATGGAAAAAAAAAATTACTCTTATGCCCTGAAATTTTCCATTCTTGATCTCAGCCCAAAGGTGGCTTTTTATTTTTAAACTGGAGCAAAAAATAAATAAAATAAAGTTCAACTATTTTTGATTCATGCCAGGGCTAAAGAAACACACTTTGTTCTTGTTAAGCGCAAGGTAAGATTTTTTTTTTTTTAACACATAGGTAACTCAAACAGCCGAGCTTCAAAAGCCCAAACTTTCCAACCGGGTGGTGTTCACACAGCTCCTCTGCTGTCACTGCAAGGCCAGAAGTCAATAACCAGGGTGAGAGGGAGCTAGAATTCCACTTTTTGTACAGATTGTCTCCAGTTCCACTAAATACTTTAAAGAACTGCATGTAAGTCTGAAATGTGTAAGTAGGGTGGGTGGGCCTGCAGCTTTTTCTTCTCCCTGGGAACCCATGTCTCTGATTCACTTGCGTATTCCCCAGAGGCCATGTCACCACAGGGAGAAGGGACGGGTCCCCCACTGCCCTCTGTCCCAGGCCTTGCTCAGCCTGCTCTCTTCTAATCCATCCTTTCCCACTCTGTCCCCACTCCCACCCTGTTATTCCTTTAACCCTCACTCCACCTGGCTATTCCCAGTCTCCATGGAGAAAGAGAACAAGTAGAAGTGTCAGGATAAGAAGAATCAGGGTATAAATCCCACTTAATCCAATCAGCCCTGGTTGTCCCTGGTACCTTCCTGGTCCATAATGGGCCTCCTCCGTCTCAACCTCAAAGCCTTCCTCTCCACCCAGCTGCCTAACGCCCTCTGATCCACCAGCACACATGCTGCAGACCTGGAGGAGCTCCATCGGCTCATCCTCCCATGACCTGGGCGGCAGACGCATCAGCAGAACTAGGGTGGGGACCAGATCACCCAGGTCCTCACCCCAGCTCTGCCACCCATCAACTACATGGCTGTGAGCAAGTCACGTACACTCTGGAAGACGGGGCTCATCGCCCCTGTCCTGCTGTCACACAGGGCTGTTAGAGAATCAAGGGGAAGCACGGATGCGAACGTGCACTGAAGTCAGAGCTCAATATAAGTGCATATTCCTATTATTAGGCACCCACAGTGCAGTGCTAGGCAGTGTGGTATGTTCCTTGAGGATAGAAGCCAAGAGACATTGGCAATAAAAGAAAGTGAATTATACCAGGCAGAAAACAAGCAACCAAAAGAGAAGAAAAGAGATGATGATCTATAGGGTTCCAGGGAAGGGCAGGTTCACAGTGACAGAAGCAACCAATAAAGGCTTCCTAGAGGAGAGGACTACCAGGTGCTTTATACTCTACCCCCGGAGAGGCACTCTGTGCGGTGATTAAGAGTACTTTTGGCGAGCAGATGTAGCTCAGTGGTTGAGCGCCTGCCTCCCATGTATGAGGTCCCAGGTTCAATGCCCCGTTCCTCCTAAAAAATTTTTTTAAAAAAGAGGAACTTTAAACATGCCCCTTCCTAGGCCTAGGGCTCTTCAAGGGCGAGAGACCTGCCCTGTTACGTCTCAGTTTCCCAGCCTTTTCCTGGCTTGAAGTTGGCCCAATGTTGAGTGAATGAAAGAATGGGCTGAGCCCTGAATGAGCAAGGAGACTTGGGTTAACGGGAGAGGAGAGGGAATCACAGATAAAGACAAGGATGTTGTGAAGGCACAACAAGGAAGTGGTGCCAGTGCTTGGGACGCACTGGGCAGACCAGTCTGGGCACAGAGGGGGTTCACGGAGGGCAGCCGAGGAAGAGAAGGTTGGGGTGGCAAGCTGGGGTCAGAGGGCAGAGGCCTTGACTTTGGGGTTAAGGAGCTCTGGCTCCTCAGCCTTCAGGGAAGTAAAGGAAGTTCAGAGGAGTGACAAGAACTCAGCGTTTGAGGGGAGATTAACCAGGCAGCTGCGTACAGGACAGCCTGCAGAAGGGAGTGAAATGAAACTGGCAGAGCAGGAGGCGGCACCTGCCGTAATTCAGGCAGGTGCAGAAGGGCCCGGATGCACCTGCCTCCCTGGGCGAATCACATTCCTGGCAGCATCTGTCTCTAGCCAGGGAGAGTGCCATTGACGGCCATCCCCTGTGAATGTCCTTGTCAGACTGGGCTTTTCAAGCATCCTCGAGTCTTCCCACCCAATACCCTCCTGAATGCCTCGAGAGCGGAGCCATTACATGTTTAGATGACAACTCCTATAGTAGGTTCTCCCTTAAAGGAGAGAAACAGGGATGGGGCGGGAGCGGGGTGGGGAAGCAGGGAGAGAGCTTTCACTTCCAAGCACATTTACCCAAAGTGGTGTCTTTTCAACTATTTTATAAGGTAATATGTGAATATGACAGTTAAGACTATGATAAAAAGAAAGTAGAGGGGGAAAAAGTATGAAAGAAAGAGCTGGGCCATTCAACCCACAATTAAAACATCATTGAGAAGCAGATGTTTAAGACTGAAGCAGGGACTGGGTGTGAAGACGGAGAGCGGAGAGCAGGAAGGAGGGGAAGGGGCTGACGTCAGACCTCCTCGGTTAGAATTCAGGCCCTGTCACTGATTAGCCGTGACCTTGGGCAACTGGACTCTTTGTGCACCCATTTCCGCCATCAGGTAAGGGGTGTTAAAGACGGCTCCTGCCCAGCAGGTAGCTGTAAAAATCAGATGGGATGATCCGTGCACAGCACCTAGTACCCCGCACGTTAGGAGGGGTTAGTGACTGGGAGCTGGTATGGGTGCTATGCTAGAAGTTAGCTCCTGCCTCATCGAGTGTCTCTCCATTTGGGAGAGCAAGCACCCAGCCCCGTGGCTGCCCCACAGCATAGATGCAGCCTCCCGCCCCCTTCCCCACTCCCACTGGAATTCTGAGATGTGAAATACCTCCCCACGGCCCTAATTCTCTTATCTGGGGACACATTGAACAAGTTAGTGCCTCTTCCCCATTACAGACCATCAGAGGTGAAGTAGCTGTCATGCCTCTTCCCTAAAACCTTTCTTTTTTTTAAAAGATTTATTTATTTTATTTTATTTATCCCCGCCCCCCCCTTGCTGCTTATGCTGCTGTGTCCATTCACTGCGTGTCTTCTCTGTGTCTGCTTATCTCCCCACGGCGCCGCGCGAGCCGGCCTGCCCTCACAAGGAGGCACCGGGAAGCGAACCTGGGGTTCCTCTCACATGGTAAACGGGTGCTCTATCCATTGCGCCACACCCGCTTTCTGCGGTGAGGTTGCTGCATCAGCCCACCACACCGCTCAGGCCAGCGTGCCCTCACAAGGAGGCCTCGGGACGCAAACCCGGGCCTCCCATATGGTAAACGGGGGCTCTATCCACTGAGCCACACCCGCTTCCCTAATGCTTTCTTTTTGTTTGTCATTCCCCTCATTTCTTTTACGTTCACCCGCTGCACAGAGAAGAGTAGGCAGCAATGATAGGTAAAAACAATAAGAAAATATTTTTCATGAGTAGAATACTTGAAAACTCCTGCCTAGGAATGTACCCCATGACTCTGCTCTCCGAGGGCCTATTCAAAGCACCGGAATCCCATTGGCATGAAGCCGCAGGCTTCTGGGGAATGCCCCTCCATCCCACTCCCAAGGGCCCTGTCCAGGGACAATGGAGGCTGGCTCCCTGGTCTCCCCCGAGCCCAGCCTGGGGCAGCCACCTGAGAAGTGCCACAGCAGAAGCGCTTCTGGGCACGCATGAATGCTGGGGAAAGCATTTGAAAATAAAGTTTCCAATTACCGCTGGCATTTCTGGAGTGTCCTGCTGCTGCCTGCAGCTGTCCCACCGAAGGCCAGTGACGTCATCAGCAGGCCTGACCGTGCCGAGTTCCAAGGCTGGGCTGGGCAGAAAGGTCCCCACCAGGCCAAGCTCACGTCACTGGGGAGAGGGTAACCTGCCATTTCCTTCCCCAAGCTGCCACTGCTGCCCTTCCTGGGTGGAATTCCACTGTGATCACTTGGCCTCCCACCAGGAAAGGTTCAGAAGCTATTCCAATGTTCAGGGCATCTGCTAAAAACTTACTATGTGTCAAGCATTGTTCCTGGCAAGCCTGGATGAGATCTAATCCCCAAATTCTCACTCTACTCATTTCAGAGAATGGGGGAAAAAAAGTAGTGCATTCCTCTGATACAGAGTGAGGGGAAAGAGAAAAAAGAAGAGGAAGTAAAAAAAAAAGAGTGGGTGAGAAGAAACTGAGAAGAAAAGAGAGAAAGGAAGTGGGGAAGGAAGAAGGAGACAGGGAGAGAAGAGGCGCCAGCTCCCCGACTTCCCCACCACTACCCGCTGCTAAGAGAGCTCACACACTGGGACAGTCCTGGTGTGTTCTGTCCCCTGGCAGAGCTGACCAAGGGGGAAGGGGGCAGAATGCCTGCAGGGCGATGTAACAGGTTGGGCCCCAAGCCCTAGAGTAGAGTTCAAATTCATCCAAAGTTCAAATTTCCCAAGAGTTAGGATTAGATTAATTGGGGATGGATTTGCAGGCTGTGCCCAACCAAGGCCCGTGTCTGTCACCGTATTAACCACATTCATGCCCCTCTCCAACTCCAAGGCCATGCCATCCGTCACCACCCCAGGCCGGGAGGCCCAGCCAGGGCCGTGCTGTCCAGGACCAAGCCCTCTGGCGGGCAGCCTGCCTTTCAGCCATCCTGGCCCTCTCTTCCCAGAGCAGCCAGGCTCTCCCACCGACTTCCAAATAAATACATTTAACTCATGAGCAAATAATAGTCCCTGGAGGAACTCTCAGCATTTATGAACACAAGTCCCCTTATTCATCCGAGGAGCGAATTTAATTAAATGAGAAATTGTAGGATTGGACCCTTCCCAAAAGGAAAAGGAGGTGGGAGAGATTATCTGGTCTCCAGAATCCAGCGAAGTGCATGGGAAAGGGAAATAAGGATCCTTACAAACACAACTGAAATACAAACGTAACTGAGCCCTCAGAGCAGCCCAGCATGCTCAGGTTCCTTCCCCTGTGATGCACAAGCACACACTGACAGGTGAAGACGCGACATCAGGTGACACGGCCGCCGCATGAAACCATCAGGCTCGAACCAGGCAGGACACCGGAGTCCACATCGGTCTTACTTCCAGAACACTACAGCACACTAAATCCTGAAAAACTGTGTACGCGACTTTATAAGAACTGTTGTCTTTGATGTATCCTCATTGGGGATTTTGCTGTCTTGGTGGTTCTGACTTAAAGTCAGATAAGCCTCGCTCTAGTCTCAGGAGTGCAAGGTTTCCAGGGCCCTTTAAAGCAGAAACTTCAAAAACTTTGAAATTGTGAAGCCTTTCTCAGGAAAAAGACAATGCAGCGAGGTTTTAATGCCCTACAAGGCTAATAGTAATAAAGAAAACTGTATACCAGGTTGTAGTCAGCAGTTCCTATTAAGGGAAATCTGAAAGGAGGACAGAGAAGAGGAAGAAAATATTTGAACAGAGCAGAGGAGATGGGAAAATAATCGACAAAGATGCAGTGCTGTGGTTCTTTTTATTTTGCATATGGTCACTCTTCATCAGGGCACAGCAAAATAAAAGTGATACCTTTTCAGCCCTCACACACAAGACACGGACTCTGTAAAAAGTGGAAACGAGTGCATGGTTAGAAAATACAATTCAGAGTTTTTTAAAGCCATACGACGGCCAACCTTGCACACGTACGAAGCTTATTTACAAAGTGCTTTCATTGCCATCACTCATTCCACCCCCACAAAAACCCTCAGAGGTTCATTTTATAGCTATCAACAGTCAATTTTCTGAAAGCCGGTTTTGTGCACTTTCTGCCATCTATCAATCTTTTCTCTCAAGAAATAGTCATTGATTAATCAATAACACACACACACACTTCAAATATATCTATAGGTCCACAATCCCTTACCAAAACTCTTGGGGTCAGATGTGTTTTAGAATTCAGATTATTTTAGGTTTTAGAAAATTAACAAGGTGAATAGGGTTTGAGCTGCAGGTCACAACTACATTAGCATTTCTGCAGTGAAATGTTTGAATATTCACACCATGTTGAATGAATAAAGGCAATAAAACAGCCCCACATCAGTTCAGGGCAGTTTGCTGCCAAATGAATTATGTAAAAGCCCTCACATTCCACAGCTCTGGGGGACTGGTTTTGGAAAGGTGCACAAGGGGTTTGGGATCTAGATAAATGAGTCATCTCTCAAAATACCCAACACCTGTATCCACCAGCCCGAAACTCCTGGGGACGCAGTCTCAAAGTCGCCGCTCTGCTTCTCAGAAGGAGCCCAAAAGAACGAGGACTTGGGGCGACAGAAGCATGGAGATGGCGAAGGCCAGGGAGGGCCTGAGAGCCACGTGTCTGCAGCATGTTCATGGAGCAGGAAGGAGGGAGAGCTCAGGCGTAAAAACCCAGAGCACCTCAGAGAATACGGCAGCAAATGTCCTAAAAAGTTCTTAGCAAGGTCTCAGGGCAGTGGTAGGGCAGGGCGGGAGGGGAGGAGAGGTGGGCAATCGGAGCAGCCTGCGAAAAGCTGAGAAACGTGAGCAAGGCCCCAGCTTCCCCAGCTATAATGTGAGCCAGCTGGACTAGACCAACAGTTTGCAAACTGCAGGACTTAACCCAATAGGAATCTGCTTAACAGGCCATGGGCTATAGTTTTTAATAAAATGGAACAGAGCAGAAAGCAAACATCTCATATGGTAAGAGCAGCTACTGTCTGTTGGCCTTTTGTTTCTGTGTGGTGTATATATAAACTAGCATTGTATACATTAAATATGTATCCATATGTGTAGGTAGATATACATATATCTGACATAGATACACACAACGTACAGTATACTTCTTACTATGGAAATGGTCTTAAATTTTCAAATTTACTGGACTCGATGCTTTCCTATAAATCTTTTCGGCACAAATATCCGGGGAATTCTTTTGTCTGCTGTTACATAATCCAAGCCTTGGTACTAAAGTCTTCCTAAATTGAAGATCAAGAAGAGGCCTGGCTAAGCCTTTGGTTTTTCAAGATTTGCCTTCACGATGGGGACCTGACTTCTCATTTTGTCTCTGCCGCTCGCTCACTCTGACCCCTCGGGCAGGTCCCTGCTCTCCGGGCCTCTGTTTCCCCATCTGTGCCAAGCAGAGGTTGACCATCACAGACCCCAAGAAGCAACTGCTCTTCCAAACGAGGGAAATACTGACACACAGTAAGGGCCGTATAATTTGGTTTTTAAGAGAAGATTCTAATGACTTTTCACACCTGGTGTTCCACGGAGCTTTGTTTTTTTTTTGTTTTTTTGTTTTTTTAAAGATTTATTTATTTATTTATCCCCCCCTTGCTGCTTGTGTTTTACTGTGTCCATTCGCTGTGTGTTTCTTCCGTGTCTGCTTATCTCCCCCTTGCTGTGAGGTCCTGCTGCATCAGCCCACCATGCCGCGAGGGCCGGCCTGCCCTCACAAGGAGGCCCTGGGAGGCGAACCCGGGGCCTCCCATATGGTAAACGGGAGCTCTATCCATTGAGCCACACCCGCTTCCCTCCATGGAGCTTTGAACAGAGCATGTATGATGCACGTACAGTTTGTCCCTTTGCAGTTGGAGTTATTGGCGACTTTCTGGGGCCCTTAGACCCCGGCTGCTGCAGGGGGTGGGGCTGGAGGCCGTAACCCCACCCCCACCCCCCTTCTCCTGCTTCATCCTCACCCTTGGAAGGCTCAGCACGGCCCCTCAATAAATTACGGCCAGAACTCTGTGTTTGCTCTGCAGCTTCCCGGGAGATGGGCAGTGGCATAGCAGAGGGATTACCGTGCATAAATATTTCTCTAAACCTCACTCTTGCCACCACCAGTACTCAGATCCAGGGGGCCCATCGCCCCATTCTAATCCAAGGGAAGCTGGGATGGAACAGACTTCATCGCCCTCCCTGAACACAGCACGTAGGCCACACGAAAGGCAAGCTCCAGAATCGGGCAGTGGTGGCAGAGTGTGGGGAGCATAAAAGGAAGAGGCTGCGTGAACTGGGATCTCCAGGAACTGGCCATGTCCTTTTCAGGAGCAGAGCTATTGCATCAAGCAGGACATTGCTTTTATAGAGCTTAGCTGGAAGATCGGCAAGTTGCCACGTTACAATTCCATCCCGAAGCTACAGAAGGTCTCCAGCCTGGCCCCACCACCCCGCCCGGCCCCAGGGCAAGCACGCCTGCTGCACCTTTCCTAACGGGTGGAAGCCCATCTCCCTGCGCACTTTTCCCCAGCCCAGGAAGCTAAATGATAGCACTCCCCAGGGCACTTTCACCTCTCCTGACAGGCAAATGGGGGCTATTCTTCCCAATTTACAGCTGAAAAAACTGAGGCTTGTCTCATAGGCCTAAAGCAGTGGTTCTGAAGCCTGGCTGCACCAGAGAATCACTTGGAGAGCTTTTAACAATCCCCCGGACCATGGCACAGGCACACCTCTTTAGGTGAGACCCCAGCATTGTATGTGATTCCCTCCCCAGGTGAGCCAAGGTGCAGTCAGGTCTGGCAACCAGCACTCCAGCTCCTGCTTCTCAAGCTGCATCTGAGCCACCTGGAGGGCTCCACCTCCAGCATCTCTGATTCAGCAGGTCTGGGGCGGGCTGACCCTTCCCACGTCTGACAAGCTTCCAGGTGAGCTGCTGGGGCACTTTGAGAACCAGGCTCGAGATTCATGTAAAAGCCTCCATTTTCTCAGCTGTAGTTTGGAGCGAATAATTCCTGGCTTGAGAAGCACTGGTCTGGAGCAATGCTTCTCAATGTTGCATGTACACACCAACCTCCCAGGAATCCCATTAAAAAGTGGATCTAAAACCTCTCTGAAAATTAAGTTTAATATTACAAAAAAAAATTTAATGAAGGAAAAGGCAAATTGGGTCTCAGGCCTGGGGCAGGGCCTGTGCCTCTGCTCCTTCTGCTAACCCCACTTTGAGTAACAAGGCCCAAGACTAGCTGCTGAGTTCTCAGGTCTTCTCACTTCAAGCAGGTCTAAGGCAGGCAACTCCCCTTTCCCAGAACAGAGAGCTGCCTCCTTGAAACTCCCGTCATGCATGCTTGCTCTGAGACACAGAATTAAGTGAATGTGCCCCTCTTTCCCAGGAGAGCTCTTCTAAATATAGTTATCTCCATCCCTTGACCTCTGTTTCACCATATGGTCCCCTGTCCCTTTAATTCTTCTTCATACAGCACCACAGACAGACAACACTCTCCATAGCATAGCACTCAGAACCCCCCTGGGCACAGTGACAGAGACACAGGGAGCAAACAGCACTGCCAGTGAGGGTGCCATGAGGTCCCAAGGGGAGAGCCAGCAGCAGCGGGTACAGGAGACTGGCAAAGGAAGAAGGCCCAGCTCCCCATCTTCAGCTGGGGCTTCTCGGGATTGCCAGCTCTCTGCCCTCTAAGGTCCCATTTTCCTGCAGATTAGATCATCTGTCAAGCCTGGAGATGTGGCATGACCTGCCAAAGTCATCTAAGCAGGGCAGGAGTCACAATTACGGATGAACTCTGTTTTCACGCTTCCTGGGTGCCTGGCCTTGTGTGAAGTGCCCTGCCTGGAGCACCCCATTTCATCCTCATAGCTGCCCCATGAAATGGCTGTTATTGAGGTGCCCCATTTTACAGAGGAAGAATGGAGACAATTAACTTGTCCAACGGGAAGTGACAGGGCTGAAATTTAACCACAACAGCACACTTTCTCATCCAGGTGGAAGGGGCCGGGGCTCCCCAACCTTCCAACAGGATGGCGCACGCCTGGCCAGGGTGCTTCCGACGTCCTCGTGTCATTTCATAAATAACAATAACGACAATTTATTATACTTAATACGCTAGGCTATTCTAAATGATATATACATATATAAACACATACACCCACATATTGTGTGTGTATAACTACATATATAGACTCACTTAATCCTCACAACATCCTTTTTAGATAGATGTTACTAAATCCCCCATTTTGTAGATGAGAAAACGGAAGGACAGAGGGTGAGAACTTTCTCGGGGTCTCACGGCTAGTTAGCGGTGAAGCCAGGATTCACACTCGGGCAGTCTGGTTCCCAAGCCCGTTCTCCTGACCTTCCCACTCTCCTGCTCACACCGACTCCCTCTGACTAAACTGTAAATTGCGAGCATGGTTCAAAGCTTCTAGGTGCTTCCTGTCCTCACCCGTTGTCCAGCCCGCTGCAGAATCCTTGATAAATGCCTACTAACGACCCAACAGGTGCATCCCACACTATTTATAGCACCCAGCATGGCCAGCTGACTATAATTAGCCCAGCCTCTGTCCGGCCGGGAGCTAAATTAAGCTGGTGGGATTAGAGGCCAGCAGTTTCCGACACCTCCTGCAAAGAAGGACTGGTGATACGTAAGAGGAGTCTCTTCAAGAAAACAGCCCAGTCTCAGCCAGTGGGCCTTTCTCTTGGCTGGTTTGTTGATCCAAAGGGTTTCCCACATGACTTAAAAGGGCTGACCTCAGTCTTGCCCCTGGCATCCTCCAATGAAATCAAAAGAAGATGAGTGACCCCTTTCTCTGAGGGTCAGGAGACCAGGATGCCACTCCTGCCCCTGCCTCTCAGCCCAGTGACCGAGGGACCGACCTTCTTAAATGAAGACGTCAGCCAGGTCCATCACTGCAGCTCCTTGCAGCTCTAAACTCCCAGCCATCTCGTGGAGCTCAAAAAGGGGCTCCGGGTTAAGTCCCGTGGTTGGGATAAAATGCCAGGAGACTCTAAAGCAGGGTCTAAGGGAAACGAGCAGCCCACCCACGAGGCAGAGGCCTGGATGCTGTTTACTCAGAGGGAGGAATGTGATCTGACAACATGGCATGACTTCTCAGGCTGCTGGCATGGTGGTGGGCATTGGGGCAAAGAGAACTGACCGCCTCTCACCATCTCACGGGGCTGAAGAGGAAATGGGGAGGGGGGTTGAGGGTTCTGGGAGATCTCCAGGACTTCCAGCAGCCCAGTGTCCTGCCTCATTCAGCACTCAGAGGCCTTCCCTGCCCTGCTCATCTTAACCCACCCTCCCCATTGCTTCCTTTGCACAGCACCTATGACAACCAGAAACCCTTTCCCCATCCATTTGTTAATATATGCATCACTGTCTGTTCTTCCTCCACTAGAATGCAAGCCCCATGGGCCAGAGCGATATCTGTCATCTTGACCTCTACATCCCATGCCCAGAAGAGTGCCTGGCAGGTATCAGGCACTGGATAAACGTCGCCTGATGGGTGAGCCATTTCCTTTCCAGTCCTGCTGTCCCTGTGCTAAGCAACCAGCCCCAAGCTCTTGGAGTCTCTGGGCTTCTCCCTGTTTTCTGTTATCCAAACAGGGCATCCCAGAGCAGGGAGCCATGAAACCAGAGAGGGAGGAGGGGAAAGGCAGGAGAAGGCGGGAACTTGGGAAGGTGGCTGCTGCAGGAGGATTCAGTGCTGTCCGGCCAAGGAAGGGGAAGGGCATTTCCCTGAGGAAAGAAGAGGAGGGGCGAAGGCACAGAATGGCCCGTGAGGGGCTCTCGGAGCAGCTGGCTGTGCCCAAGAGCAGAAAGGGCCGAAGAAGCAAGGTGGGGTTGAAGAGGCAGCAGGGGTCAGTGGCAGAGGGACTTCGATGCCATGCCAAGAAGCCTGAATTTAACCTTTTCAACAAGAGACCCTGCACCTTCATTTTCCACTGGACCCTGCAAATTATGTAGCCGGTCCTGCCTGAAGTGGTTTAAGGTCACGTGGCTAACCAGTGGTGGAGTCAGGGTTACCATGGCAACAGGACTCCAGCAGCTGCCTGCCCAAGCACTACACCATCAGAAATGACATGGAAGTGCCGACTACAGTCCAGGCTTCGAAAAGCCTGAGCCAGGACAGACACCAGTCTCTGTTTAACACCCAGGTCTGGACTTCTAACCCAGGCAGGAAAAAGACTCCTGCTCGGTGGGTCTGGGCCAGTCCAGCCCCTGGGCCCAACCTCCTTCCTTCCAAACAACTCTCTCCCTCCTTGGGTAAAAGGCCGTCCCTCCTGGGCCACGAAACCTCCCAGCCACGCCGTGACATCCCTGGGATGGTGACTGGAAACGCCATGGAGGGATGGCCCATGAAGGCCCACTCGGCCCAGCCCAGCTCTCTGGCTGCGGCTGCTCAGACACACACACACACACACACACACACACAGACACACACACACACACACGCCTTGACAGATGAAGGGAGAACTAACTTCAAAGAGCATCCACGTTTTAGGAGGGATGGAAGGGAGCCAGAATGGAGGCTGATTCTGCACGCCGTCACCGGTCTCTGATATCCTGGCAAGAAAGCTTCCTGTAGAATGAAACCTTTTTCTAAAAAATTCAGCAAATCCAGAAGAAATCCCCTCAGGATATAGCTTTGCGGTTCCACTCCTCATATTTTCCAAGGGTTTAGAAGATTGGAAATTTCTCCAGCAAGATCAAAGGCATCTCCACTCAGACGCACCAGGGCAAAAGCTTTCCCCATCCATGTGTTAATATATGCGTCACTGTCTGTTCTTCCTCCACTAGAAGGTAAGCCCAGGGTCGATGGGCATGGAGGCGAGCGTGGGCTTTGGGGCTAGCTTGCCCGGGTTTGAATCCTGGCTCGGACACCTACTAGCTGATTGATCTTGGCAAGCTACTTAAACTTCTTGTGCCTCAGTTTCCTCCTCTGCAAGACAGAAATGATAGCACTTACCATATAGGGTTATGTTATGATGAAGCATAAATATGAGCTTAATAGTTGCTAGCGATTGGTATCACTATCATCTCCAAGCTCTGATGTAAGTACGCGGAGAAATGCTCACCCACGAAGCAGCAGCCTCTGCCTTTCCTCCCCTCTAGAATCCCTAAGACACGTGAGCAGTACTGCCCTTCCTTGACTAACTGCAGGGAAGTCTCCTGCCCTTGCTAGGACACTGGGCCTCTGCCAAAGCCCACCCCATGAGGCCAGCTCACAGAGCCTCCTTGCCATGGGTGGTTGAGGCGTTCAGTTCCATATTCACTTCCAGATGAGACTTTCAGTTGACTTTATCAGACATGTGGCTGCTTAGATGCAGGCACGGCCCCAATGCAGGGGACAAGCAGCCAGCCGGGGAAGACCCACTTCTTTGTGATCCATCTGTGCCCATGACCAGCCAGCAGCCCATCTGCCAATTTGTGTGTGGGGCAAAGTCGACTCTGGCAAGGTGACATAATTCCAGCATCTCCGTCCCCTCCTGCTTCAATCAACAGAACTGTGGGCCTCCAACCTTCTTTTGGCTCCAAATGTTGCTCGTGGGCCCAGGACTATCATGTCTAACAGGCACCTCCATGCCAGGTTCACGAGCAGAGCAGTTCCTGCCAGCCTGGATCCCGTGGCCCTGCCTGCCCCTCCCTGGCCCTGACCCTTGCTCCTGCCACCTGGACTCCCCAGGCAAGGCTTCTTCCTTGTCGGCCCCATTCTGGCCTGACCACAGAGAATCCCATCATGAGCAGTTAAAGCTCATTAGAAATCAGGTCAATGTACCACTGGCCCAGTTTCACAGAAAGATGGATGGGGTCACAAATGGCCACTGGAATCCAAGTCCTGGCAAACACACAGCAATACCAGTTCAAAGGCAGTAACCTCACACTAGGAGATCCTAACCCCAATAAGGGATTAGTATCACTCGTTTGGCCTTGGGTATCACACATTTGGCCAAAACTATGCAGCTATAATTTTCTAAGATCTGAAATGTGAGTAATACAATAACAATCAGCTTCATGATAAGGAGCCCACCCTTGAGGGAAACTGGCTCACCCCTCTCTAAAGAATTGTTTCTGCAAGGAGGGCAAGATTGGGGTTAGTCCTGGGTCTTGCTGTAACTTCCTTGGCTTTGCGGGGTGTTGAAGGATTATGGATTTGGGCTCTCCCTGAGATTCCCTGTCTTGGCACACACATTCCAAGTCCAGCCACAGCACTGGTTCAACAGGAGAGGCCATTGCATCCAACCCCAGTTCTTCAACCCCAAGCCCTGGCCATACCCAGGGAGGAAATACTAAGAAGGTATAAATGTAGGTAGATTTAAGAAGAGTTTCCATTTCTTAAAAGCAAAGTCTCATTCACAAAGGACACAGATAGCAGAGGGGCTGGATTTATGGGGTTGGATGAGTAACCTGTGTTACCCTTAATATGTCATATTTAATCATAATTTACTAAGGATCTAATTGGTTAACAATTTGTTGATTGCTCCAATTGCATACATAGCTCAGTTACAAAAACTCAGAGTGCAGAAGAAAGTTGAGCATAGAATTACCATATGACCCAGCAATCCCATTTCTTGATCTTCCCAAAAAATTGAAAGCAGGGACTCCAATAGATATTTGTGCACTAATGCTTATAGCAGCAATATTCACAATAGCCAAAAGGTGGAAGCAACTCAAGTATCCATGAACAGATGAACAGAAAAACAAAATGTGGAATATACATACAATAGAATATTATTCAGCTATAAAAAGAAATGAAGGTCTGATACATGCAACAACACAGATGAGCCTTGAAGATTTGTTGAGTGAAATAAGCCAGACACAAAAAGACATATATTATATGATCTCACATATCTGAAATAGCTAGAATAAGCAAATTTCATAGAAACAGATAATAGATTACATATTACCACTGCTGGGGTCGGGGTGGAGGTAGGAGAAGAGGAATTATTGCTTAAAGGGTGCAGAGTTTCTGTTTGAGGTGATAAAAAAATGTTGGGGTAATAGATAGCTAGAACAATATTGTGAATGTAATTAATACAACTGAATAGTACACTTGAAAGCAGTTAAAATAGGAAAATGTGAGTTGTATATATGTTACCTCAATAATAGGTTTTAAAAAAACTAACAGACAATGGGACTTGGATATAGCTCAGGTACTCAGGATAAGAGAAATGCTATCAGTCTACATTGTTACATTCTTTTATAAGCATTCAACCACCTTGGGCATCACCCATCCACCTGGTCTTCCCCCAGCAAGGAGCACCAAAAATCCAACAAGCAGATAAGAGCATGGGAACAACCTTTACAGCCACAGAAGGTGATACACATAAGTTGTTCAATAAAAATTTTTAATAAAGAACTGAAAGATTAAATGCATGAACAAATGAAAGACTGCTCCCTGGAATTCAGCCCCAGGCTCTATCTCTGATAGAGACCCCAAAGGGTAAGTTGGGAGAGGGTCTGGCCATCTGACATCACCTTCAGCAGTCAGAGGTCTGGCCCAATCCCTCAGACTCCGAGATGTTTCGCAGAGAACCCGCCACTCTGGATATTCAAGGCCCTTCACCTACGTTTCCAGCATCACCTCCACCTCCCTACGTGGACCCACTCCCTCTCCTACAATATGAGAACAATTATGGTACCCACTTCCCCAGGCTGTTGTCCTGATTAAATGAATTCATTAAAGACAACTCTTCTTGTACTGGATAATGATGGTAAGAAGTTGAGTGAAGAGTCATACAAGGAATATTATTCGGTCTTATACCAAGCCCCTATCTGCACTTATCTCCTTCCTTTCACTAGACTGAAGCTCCAGGCACATGTTATGCCCTCAACAGATATTTCAAAATATTAACCTGCCTTGAGCATGCCCTATACTTTCCCACCATTTTCTGTTCCCTTTGTCTCTTCTGTCTCCATTTGTTAAAAAATAAATAAATGTTCTTCAAGGATGAGCTCAAATGCCACCTCCGCTAAGCAGGTTTACATACGCCATGATTCTCTAGATGGAGAGCTTTCCTGTTGTGAATCCGTCAGCATCCAAGAACACAGGTCCTTGCCACCTCTAAGTATCCCCTTCTGTGAAGGTGTACTGTATGCCTCCACTGGACAGCGAGCTCCTAAAGGACAAAGAGGGAGGCTCACTCATGCTTTTATTCTTCAGGGACTGATAAAGAATAAAACAGTAGAATGACGTTAATAGGCAGTGCTATTTCTGCGGGGAAACACACCAAAGCTCCTTTCTGAAACCTCTTTCTCATAAGAACATAAGCCAGATGGCCTTCTGAAATCTCATTTTTAACAAAAATAGAAGCCAGTTTGACCAAGCACACTTCATATCACAATGTAATTAACTGTCCAAATTAAACATGTTTATTAATACACATGTTCTATCCCCTTCATAGAATAAAAGACCCCAGTTTTCATCCGACGTGTTTCTGAAATCAGTGTGTCACTCCTCTTCTGAATGTGATGGGGGACCAGCCAGTTTCACAGTCACCACTGGAGAGAATCTGTGAGTGCAAAGAGGAGGCTGAGGTGCCAGATTCTGTCTTCCTTTGTAATACAGGATCGCACGATAACACTGCTGAGCTTTTCCCGCCAGCGCTCTTGGTTCTGGGGGTGACGGAGGAAAAACAGCTGTAGCACTTAAATGCAGACTGCTTCATGTTTGACGGCTTCTTGCTGTGCCCCAGATGAAACCCATCCTGGGTTCCGAAAGGGCTGCCCTCCACTGCCCGGATTCATGATAAAGAGAGAAAGAGGGTTGTGGGTTTTCTCAAGAGCACAGCAACAAACTCTTACAAGTAAGTTCCTGCTCCATTTCACGAACAGAATAGAGATGCAGTATTAAATTATTTGAGCTCTAATCAGCAGATATTAAATGTTAGTGCTTATTTTAAAACTAAGAGTCCATTCATTTTTAACATTACATCATAAACCCCTACTAAAATAAATTGGAATAATTAAGCCTAATATTAATGGAGTGAAATCATGAGAGAGGAAGAGAGGAGGGGAGTAAGTTCCAGAACCTATATTCTTTCCCCACGTAACACAGTAAAACATGCTGAGAATGGAACAATACAGGAAAGATGCTTTTATCCACATGCCAAGGAGTACATACTGGCTAAAGCAGGGTTCACACATATGCTTATATGGCTATATATTTCTGAGGAAGCACAGAGAACTTTCCCAAATCTGTCCTCACTATTGACTTCTAGCTCAGTATTTTGATCATCTGTTTTTGTCGTTTGACTCCAGTTTACTTCCATTATAGACTAAGAACTTTCTGTTCCAGGTAGAGGACAGCCCTGACCTGGGACCTAGTTCCCAGTTGTGATGGGTTGTCTACATACTGCTCTCTTGTCCCAGCTTTGTGAAATGACAGCTTCCAGGGTTCTAAACAGGCACTTATTTTTTCTGGAATAGAACATCCCGCCACATGGCTGAAATAAGACATGAGGACCGAGCTCAGCCCTCAACACTAAGGCTGTACCGTCACTCCCTGAAGAGGGCAAGAAGGCTTTGCTGAGATCACAGAGTACGGACTTGTGTAAACAGGCAGTACAGCTTGCTAGGCACAGATGAAACATTTACACTTCTCTCCGAGCATTTTAAATGGAAAAGCAAAACTCATTGTACAAATTAAACCCTCTTCTACATTCTTAAGTGTCCAAACAAACTTTTCCCCAGCAGTCAGCCTACACTCCTATGGCTTTGTGTTAAATGGGATGAGCCAAAGGAGGAAAAAAAAAAAAAAAGACTTTATCTCATAAGCGTAAAGAGATCAAAGTAAAGAGAACTGAGCTAGAAAAATGCAAGGGATTCTGCTTGGCAAGCATTTCTCAGCGGGGTGGGATTTCTGTGCCTGGGTTATGGGCTCCTGGGCATCCAGGCTTTGAGAACGTCTTTTACAAAACCTGTAGAAAGCATTCATTCTTTCCCCTGCTCCTGATAAGAATAATCCCCTGCCTTGGCAGAGCCTGTTTTGCTTTCCCAGGCACTTTCACGTCTGGTATTGATCAATATGCAAACATTTACTGAGAGCCTACCAGATTTCAGGCTGATACAGGAGATTATCTCACCTACAAATCATCTCTCTACCGGGAGCTTCAAATACGCCTGCAGCTCTGAAAAGAAAAATAAGGCCCCAATCTCCCCTCAAGATGTTTACAGTTTATCTGAAGAGACAAGAAAGAGTCCCATAAATTTTAAGTTACTGATCCTCCAACTTTGATCAGAATTATAACCCCACTGGGAGCTTGTTCAAAACACAACCAAACAAAGAGGCCTGGGAGCTATCCTTGGGGACTCTAATTCCATGGGTCTGGGGTCTGGTCCCTGTATTTTTAACAAGGACTCACAAAGACTTAAAAAAAAAAACAAAAAAAACCACTACACTAAGTAGCAAAGGAGACAAGTCACTCATACTGGCCAAGGTCAAAGGACTCCAGGAAAGTCAGACATTAGGGGACCCTGCAAAGGCCAACAGGAAGCAGACAACAGAGAAGAAGGGAGAAAGAAGGCACTGTTCCAGGGGAAGGGGGTTCCCAGGCAAAGGTGGCATATGCAGGGGACACTGTGCAGAAGGCTATGAATGCTGTTGCTGATGTTGGTGCTGATGGAATGAGAGATCAGGACAGACAGACAGGTCAGGGTCAAAGTAAGGAGGCTCCTGAATGCCAGGCAGGCTGAACTTTAGCCTGAAGGCAAATGGGAGCCACTGAAAGTGTGGGGACAGGGGAGCAATAGGGCTTCAGAATGAGAAGTGCAGTGTTTAGGCTACGTTAGAGCTATGCGGAAGATCAGAAGGGAGGCCCACAGTTACAGTAAGATATTCTACTTTCCTGTTCTATCCTCACCACACATCAGTGAATTCAACAAGCAGACAAAATTATCTTCTTTCTACAGAAAGAAAACTGGGGCACAAGGTGGTCAGACAGTGGGACAAATCGCTTGGGAAATAAGAAGAGCCAGGGGATGGCTCCAGCCTCATGGATATGATTGTTGACAAATCAATTCACTGCATGTCAAGTCTAGTCAACATATATTTATTAAGCGCCGTACTGTGAGCAAGGAATGGAAGACGCAAAGATATGCGAAACATCATTCCTGCCCTCAAAGAGCTCGCCTTCTAGTGCAGGGGTAGGCAAAGTTTCTCCGTAAAGAGCCAGAAAGTCAAGCTTTGAAGACCATTCGGTCTTTGCCTCAACTACTCAATTCTGCCACTGTAGAACGAAAGCAGCCATGAGAAATTCATAAACAAATGGGCATCGCTGTGTTCCAATAAAACTTTATGGACAAAAACAGGCCGTTTGCCAGATTTGACCCACAGGCTGTAGCTTGATGGTCCCTGGTCTAGCAGATAAAACAAACCCATACATGACTAGTTCGAAAACAAGGGAGGTATTTCATAAATAAAACAGCTTTGGAGCACAGAGGAAAGAGAGAGCTATTTGGTCTGGCAATTGTCAGGGAGGTGACATTCAAGCAAGGCAAGTCTCAGTCTCCGTTAAAATGATGGGGTCGAAGCAGAAGCATGCCGATGGGTCCCTCTTGTTCCAACATTCTGTGATTTGTATGACCTGCTGCCTCCCAGCCCAGAGTCTTTCAACTACACAAACAATATGGCCCCTTCCAAGCTTTCCAGATGCCTCCCCTCACCTCTAACATCCATTTCAGAATGGCACTTAAAAGGAATAAAAATTCCTAAATCATTCTGGAAGTTTAAACACACACACGTAAACATCCCTACCATCGCTGTGTATTAAGTCTAAACATAATCTCATTCTTTATCTTCCTAAAGGCTTTCTCCCTCCTCCAAGGAATTTCTCTCCCCTTAAAAGAATCCATCTGCTCTCACACCAGATTCTCTAGGGAGATACAAATGTTCTACTTGACCAAGCACCGGCCTTAAGAATAACATGAAGCCAGGAAGAAAGCAAGGGTGGCCACACACCTCATCTGCCCCTGCTGTGCTGGTGCCAGACGGGAAAACAGAAATAGAGCCACGGAACCCAACAGCAACACCTCCAACGGTGCCAGCAGGCAGTGAGCGAGGCCCAGGCAAATAAACACATTAAGACAGCCTGTGCAGTGAGGGACGCGTCCAGGCCTCAGAGTGACTTCATCCAAGCCAGCCAAGGTCAACTTCAGGCAGAGGCTTAGTCAGCCTCCTCTATCTGGGGTCTCAGACTCTCCCAGCCAAGAGTGCTCATGGTACCAAGAGAACTGGACAAGGCCGTGAGTGAGGCCAGATGCCAAGAGGATGAAGGCCGGCAAAAAGCACCCACAGATTTCAGGCGGTGGCTGCAAGAGGGCTGTGCATAAATTCAAACCCCACACTCACCTGTTTAAATCGTACCCCACTCAAACCTCTCCTGCACCAACCTTTCCCAGATTTTGTTAACTCACAGGGACCTGTTTCTCCTCCACATCTACATCCAGAGCAGTGGTTTTCAGAGGGTGGTCCCTGGACCCGAAGCATTAGCATCACCTGAGAACTTGCTGAAAATGCAAATTCTCAGGCCCTACCCAGTCCTAGTGACAGAGAAACCAGAGGGTAGGGCTAGCAATCTGTGTTTTGACAAAGTCTTCTGGATGATTCGAAATGCACCCTGAAGTGTGGGAGGATTCTAGACTTGATTCTAGAGTCCAGACTTGATTCTGGATTCGACTAGTTCTTGGACTAGACTTGATTCTAGAGTCTACATTCTAGACTGTGCTGCTGTCTGTAGCATGGATCCAGTGCTTCCCGTGAATATCCCTATGCTCTGAGTTTCACAGGGAATGTAATTCATTTCAGAGCCTGAATCACAGGTTTCACAGCAAGTATGTGTTCAGTTAACATACAGGGAATTTAATGAGCTTGAACTCATGAACCGCTACCAGGTTATAAAATTACAGAATGTGAAGGTTAGAAGAGAAAGCATCGCCTGAGGGTGCCTTGATTTGGATATTTTTCTCAGCCTCAAAACTGTAAGCTTACAACCTCATAAATCTTCATTGTAAAAGCCAACCCATGTCTGATTGCACTTTGGCAGCCTAGCAAACTAAAACACACGCTATGGAAAAAGAAATCGAGCCTGGAAAGAGGAGACAAAACGGGGGTGGGGACAAGTTGTGTATTTATACCTACGAACAGGGGTTTCTGAAGGCCTCATCTAGAAGGTGACACGTGAGCAAGACTGAAGGCAGCAAAGGAGTCAGCCAGGGGGCTCTGTGAGTGTCAGGCCAAAGTCGGCCTCGCCAGGACTTTCACCTACTGTTCCTTTTCCTCTCCAGATCAACTTAAAGGTCGTATGGGGTGTTCCTCAGTCTTCTCCTCAGAGGGAACTTCACAGCCCTGCAGCTGTCCCTCCTGAGTGTGCCCTGGTGGCCAGCGCACCCCTGGAGAGGGCGGGGAGAGCATACAAGGTGGGAGCTGGGCGGGGGAGGTCAAGAGCAGGTACCTCACTCTCTTTGTTCTGGAATACCCCTGGTCTCCTTTTCTTCCCAGCAAACAGTTTCAGTTCCTACTTCCTTCTCTCTTAGACCCTGTGCCCAACCCTTGCATCTAAGCTTCTCCTCCAAGCACTGTCCAAAGTTTCCAAGAACCTCAAGCCATGGAGCTCAGCGTGGGGTCAGCATGAGCGAGCTGATGTAATTCGGAGCTGCAACTCCTCCCCATGACTGAAGATAAACGTCCCACCCAAAGCTCCAGGTTTCTGGCCTCTTCAGAATGGGCAGAGCACCATGACCCAAAAAAGCAAAAGAGCCCACTCTCTAGAACTGAGAGTCTGAAGACCCCAGGTTCTAGGGACCTTGGGCAAGTCTCTCCCCTCCAGGTATCAGTTTCAACCTCTATAAAATGGTGAGGTTGGTTTAGTTAGTCCCCAAGTTTCTTTCCACTTCTAACATTCCATGAACAATGGTGTATCAAATGGAATTACAGATGGTGATTGCAGATTTGAAGTACAATGTGGGGTAGGAATGGCATGAGGTTGATGGACTCCTAACCTGAACGAATGACCAGGATTACAAATGACCACTGTTGCTATAAATATAATACTCTCTGTTCAAGAGTGCTTTTCCATTTACAAAGCACTTACATGTACATTATCTTATGTGATCCTTTTAAGAATCCAGGAAGGCGGGTAGGGATAATATTTCTTTTGCACAGATGAAAAAACAAAGTTGAGTGGTCATTCAATCAGCAATGACGGTGCTAAGATCTGGGTGTAGGTCTTTCAATCACTCATCTTCTTTCTGCTCCTCAGAGCTGTCTCTGCCACCCTGACAACTCATGAAACTACCTAAGGTTCTCTTTATAGGCTTTGGCCAGGTTAGTTCAAGGCTATCACACTATAAGGAAACCCAGGTGTCCCCCTGGAACAAAAAGCATCCACAGTGCACCCAGAGCGGCCATGCCTCAGCCCATCCAATGGGCCCTTGGGAGCACAGTCCTTGCGGGGGGTAGGGGGGTGACAGCATCCCACACGTGTTTCCCTGCTACTCAAAATAGAACCGATGCGATATCACAGCTCGCATGCTGATCTCATTGCCACATCAGATGTTTTCAAAATAATTAAATAAAGGGCAACTGGAGTGCGAGGAAGAAAGCCCAGTGTCAATGACAGTGTCCCATACAAATGATTAGAGAGGGACGACATCTGACCTCAAGGGAAGGGGACAGCTCCCCTGGAGGCACCAGGTTCACAGCAGCCTGGGAAATTCTGCCCCACATGGGACACCTTGGCCACGTCTTCCTACCCAGAACAGTGCTGTCACCCCTCGCCATTTGGCTGCCATTGATGAAGGGCAAGGGACAACTGCCTCTCATGCCACTCACCAGGGCAGAGGAAGGGCTCCAGCCCGCCTCCAATCTTGCCTTTCTAAACCATCTCTTCTCCCTTGCTCACCATGCACAAAGGTGGCTCGGGTGCGGCCAGAGTGGGTGACCACTCTAGTGCCACTGAAGAAAGGACCCAGCCAAGGTGAGAGCTGTGTTCTCAGGCCCATTCTCTACACCCACTTTGTCCACGCTAAAGGCCTCACCTTGCTTGGGTGTCTCTCTGGACCTAAGCTTCCCTCGGCTCTCAAAGGGGTTCAAACACTCGTCTCACCTCCCTCACGGAGCTGGAATGATATCCCACTTGGGAAGCCACTCTGAGAACTTACAAGAAACAACGGCACACCCAGGGAGGGCTGGGATGGGGGCCAATGACTATAGGCACGCAGCCGGCCTGCATTTCCCAGCCTCCC
Source organism: Cabassous unicinctus (assembly GCA_029593785.1). Classification (NCBI taxonomy): domain Eukaryota; kingdom Metazoa; phylum Chordata; class Mammalia; order Cingulata; family Chlamyphoridae; genus Cabassous; species Cabassous unicinctus. Next base: position 3,797 of record JAQZBX010015674.1, on the reverse strand, counting down.
TCGGGGACTCGGTCCTAGGGCTGAGTTCTGGCCAGTGGAGCGCCTCAGCAGCAGAGCACCTGGCCCATAAAACCCTCCACATATGATCCTCTTATCCCTCTTCCTCTCTGCCGGCCAAGCACTCAGAGAACTCCAGGACCTACAAAGGGCTGAGCCCCAGACAGAAGGAGCCGGGACCCTTGACGGGATGTCTGGAGAGCCCTGCCCAGGACAGCTCCCCCATCAGGAATCCTACATGGGTCCAGGATCCAGGTGAGAGAAACCTTTTTATTGTGTTAAGATACTGAAGTTGGGGATTCTTATAGGAGTTAGGGCACCAGGAATAAATCATAACCCAAAAGAGTCGTCACTTAGAAAATTCCCACAATAGGGTTGTAAATTCAAGCAAATGGAGGAATACATTTTAGTAGCAACCAACCAAGATTCCTCATATGTCCTCAAACCAATGATGGGATAAAAATGAGACCATATAAAAGATAGACACAAGCTGATGGACTCCAGGGGTCAGCGGTTCTCTGTTACGTCTGCTTTCAACCTGTCTGAGGAACTGCTGGGGCAACACACTTGTCAAAACGCAACATGGACCTATGGTTGGTTAAGATGTACCTCCTTTTGTCCAACACCTAGATTTTCACTCCTGCCAACAAAGACACTGTGGATCGACCTCTAACTAGTCAGACGGGTTAGGTTATCTGATCACAGTGTCAAATGCCCTCATAATGTGGACAGAACATGCTGAAAGAGGCCAGATAAGAAAAAGACTAATAATCCACCAGGAAGGAAAAAAGAAAAGGATTGGAAAGACAGTTCACACACACGTAACAGAAATAGCTTGTGAATATCCAAAGAGATGTCCACCCTTACTCGTGGGAAATAAATACAAAATGAAATGACAATGAGATACAACACTGCACCCATCAGATTGTGAAAATCAGGAAGTGTGACCAGACCCGGTGCTGCTGCAGCGGCGGCACTACGTCCACCATCCACGATCGGGGACCCGCTTTCCCCTCTGGAGGTCAATTTGGCATTCTCTATCAACATTTGTAAGCAGCAGATCCCTTTTGATCCAGCTGTTCTTTTTTGAGAAATCCACCCAACAGAAACACTCGTCCATGTGTGAAAAGACCCACGTGCAAGATCATTCATTGTTTGAATTGCAACAGAAGGGAAACAAGCTACATCCCCAACACTATGAATCACACAAATAGACATGGCTATTAAACAGATGAAAAGTGTACTTCAAAGTTTACAAGACCCTGTTCCCAAATGTTGAGGGTGGGAAAGGCGAGATGGGCAATTACTATGCCTTCTCCACTGTGATCTGGCCAAGCCACCACCCGTCCACCACCATTTTATAGGATTTACAAGCCCACAGAGAGCATGCGATGGCCATGTCCTTAAGCTACGGGGCCACAATTCAATATCTGACTAGGTGTGAATCTGTTTCCGAGCAGTGCTTAGGTGTTGTGCTTATTTTAAGCATATGGAAAATTAGCCGCAATGCAAACAACACAGCAACAGCTGTGTTTTCATCTTCTTGGATATCCTGACGTCACAACCATCAAAAACAAGCTCTAAAAAAGAGCAACCAATACCATTCCCAGCATTACCCTCCAAAAGGCCACACGCCTGCCCACCAGATGGAGGATTCCAGACTCGTCCCTTTTGGTAGCTGTGACTTCCCTCTTTGCAGAGTAGCTATTTAGCTCCTTGGGAGCAAAGCCAGGCATCTGAGTCTAGCAGAAAAAAAAAAAACGGCCACAACCTTTCTAGACAGAACTCTAACAATATCTATTAAAATTTAAAATATACACAAGCTTCGAGCTAGCAATTCCATTCTCTAATTTCCAGGATATAAGCATCTGAATGGAGGGCAGCATATACAAAGATGTTTACTGAGGCACTGTTGGGGGTGGGGGGACGGACACACAACCTGAAAACAATCTGAATGCCCATCAAAAGAGAATGGTTGAATAAATTAGGTACCTCTACACCATCGATATTTTGCAACTGTTAAAAAATAAGAGAGACGGATCTATATATCTATGGACCTGAAGGGGTATCCATGATGTATTACTAAATAAGAAAAGAAAGAGTGTGGTCTACAATGTGAACTATGGTCCATGCTTAGTGGCAAAGCCCCAGGATGTGTATATCCATTGCAGGTGATGTGCCACACTAATGAAGGACGTTTATGTGGGAGGTTATGGGAGGTGTGGGAGGTGGGGAACATGGGAATCCCTGTAATTTTTGTATAACATTTATGTAATCTAAGCATCTTCTAAAATATTTTAAAAAATAAACAAAAAAAATAGAAAAAAAAAGCAAATTGCAAGGAAAAAGACTACAAAATAAGGTCCCATTTTCATTAAACAACCAAAAAGCCTTATACAATGCCCACAAGGCTCTATACAACCTGCCCTCCTCCAGCTCCTTCCCCCTCTTCCTCTGTAACTTTACTTCCTGCCTTTCTTTCTGTATCACATCCTGTTCAAGTACAAAGAGCCCATTTCTAGGCACAGTCCTGCCTCAGGGCCTTTGCACTTCCCCTCAGTCTCAACGTTCCTCCCCCCAGAGATTAGAATAGCTTTGTCCCACATGTCCTATAGGTCTCTACAAAATTCACCTTTCAATGAACTCTACCCTGACCCCTCATTTCAAATTACAATAAAAAGGCAGGGGGAGGATGATCATGCTTTATTCTTCTCCATAGCATTTATCATTGGCTGGCACAGTAGACACTTAACAATCAGATATTGTAACCCTCTGGTCTACAAGTTCCATGAGGGTAGGGATTTTTGTCTTTCTTGTTCCGGCATAGTGGCTGGCACAGAATAGACATTTGGTAAATACTTGTTGAATGAACAAAAGCATGCTTGCATATCTTGACAGGAGCCTGGAGAAAAGAGTGGAAGAAAAATGAGTTCTGGCCACTGGTCAGGGAAGCATGGGAGAGGGAGTGTGTAGCAGCAGAGAGTTTTCAAAGAAAAAAATAAATATGGTAACTAGCTTTTTTCTATATTATAATTCCATCAGTTGCAATGAACATATGTCCTTTTTATAATTTTTGCAGAAGCATTTAATAAAACTTTAAAAAGCAAAAAATGTACATAGGATGAAGAGAAAGCAGTATGGAGGGCAGTTGAGCCAATATGAAAACAGAGGGAACCCAGATCACATCCAACAGCTGCTTGACTCAGTCTGCCCTCTACGTGTCTCAACCAGGCACCCTCCAAAGGTAGCCAACTCCTCCCAGCATCAGACAAAGCAAGCATACTAGGCAGGTCAAGCTGTTGCTCATAAAAGAATTCAAAGAGTACATTCCAACCCAAATATAAATGTTTCTGGATTATCCCCTCCACCGAGGTCTGCCACTACTGAAGATGGATAATAAAGAACCGACAGGCCAAGACAAATTGCTGGATACACAAAGGCCCGGAGAAGGTGGCAGAGAGCAGCAAAGAAGAGGAGCCCTTGCCTGGGAAGCCAAGTCCCAGCTCAGCCTCTTATTCACAAGGTGACCTTGGCAAGGTCATTTTAACTTCTCTGAGTCAGTTTCCTCCCTATAAAAATCAAAGTAAAGATATGTATCTTGCCCCAACGGGCTTGCTGTTATATTACATATTTTTTATTTTATGTATCTATTACATATTTTTTATATTTAACAGTGCTTATCACATTGTACAAATATATGTTAGGGGAAGAGCATTGCTGTCATGGTTGCCAAATAGGATAAGTATCAATACTTCACACCAGATAGAACCTTGGTTTCTTCAACTTCATCTTCTAATTCA
>JAQZBX010015673.1:0-37341 GCA_029593785.1 Cabassous unicinctus | reverse complement strand
TACAAAAACAATGGGAACAAATGAACTAGCCAAAATTGCTATTAATGATATAATTTGTACAGAAGGCTAGTTGATGTTCTTTACCTGTGCTTAAACCAGTAGAGGTCTGGCTGAAGTGAAATAAAGGGTTACCTAGTCCAAAGGGTCAAAAACCATGTCTGTAGGGTGTAAATTGAGAGAGGTTCAATGAAATCACTTGAAATTTTGTATAAATAATAATGAAGTGAGTAGATTGGTTAATTTCACTAGTGTACTGGCATTATATTGTTGAAGATGTGCCTCAATACTTGGGTCATTATAAATCATAATATCTATGACAAAATTGAAAACTTCATTCAATACAGAAGACTAACCAATTTTTGGAATATTGCAGTCAGAGACCCTGTTTGCCACAGTCTATAGTTACTTGCTTCTTATTTTTTGTAAGCATGACTATCTATTATGACACTCTATCTAGGAAATCCCATAAAATTTCATATCATTGAAGTTGAACCATAAAGAAGTATGATGTTTTGGTTGTAAGAAAACTACATTGCATTAATTATGTTTATGTCAATGGGTGTAAGCCTTATATATCAGTTTCTTGGTTTCCATAATACATGGCAAGAAGCAAAAAATATCAGATCATTAGAGAGCAGATCAAAACAATGATGTTTCATTAATTTGACTTAAACTCAGGGAAGTTCTTCACTAGTAAAAATACATGAGTTTTATATTGTATTTCAATAATATAATTTTTTAACTTCAAAACTGGGTTTTGTAAGTTCATATTAAAAGACTCTAAAACAAATACAATTGAAAGGTAGAATTTATAATATTTTAAAAATATGCATGACTTTTGTTTCAGTTTTATTTTCAGCTGATGTTTTTTGTATTGATCTTTTATTTTGAATACTGTTTTCTATGATTTTTTACATTATCTTATCAAATATGATATAGCAGATTTAGGTGAGAATTGTGCTAATGTCTTCACAGAATATGCAGGAAATGGGCTAATAGGTCATTTTTTAAAATTTTTCGTTAGTTCTTTTTTATATACTTTTTAAATTTTCTTAAAAAATACTTAGATTACACAAATGTTAAACAAAAAATATAGAGGATTCCCATATACCCCACTCGTTAGCCTACCCACATTTCCCCACATTAACAACATCCTTTTTAGTGTAGTTAATTTGATGTTTTTAAAATTGAGTACTTATTTAATTTTTTGAAGCAAAAAATCCTTGACTCTTCATTCATGTGGAATTTGTTTTATACTGTGTCTTGACTGAAAATGTGAAATTGCATGTATTTGGTATCAAAGTTAAGGAGGGAGACAGTAAAAATTGTTCAATGAGAGAATCATATTGACAGACACACCACATTGTTGGATTCCTGAAGGTGAATTATTTGCATCTCTAAATTTATTTGTTTCAATATATTTTCTATATCAGTTTTTCTATATCAGTGACACATGTCTCAACTAGAAAAATTTATAAATTAGGCATAATATAAGGAATATAAAGCAATTAGTCATTAAAAGTCTCTGTTGTAATATCCTTAATCTTCTCTCAGTTTGATATTCTCTCTTCTACACAACGGTTTTATAGAATCATCAAGACAGTCAAGAAGAATTTTCTCATTGGATTAATTCTGATTGCTTATTCTTTTTTCTTTACCAGCAAATAGTTTGATATATGATTCTCTAGAGTGGCAAGCTTTTAATAAATGAACAATTTGTTAAAGTTAAAAAAAATGTATGCTCACATTAAGTTTACAGATCTGTTATGAACTTCTGAAGGAAACTGAATTTTTAGAAGAAAAGATAACCTATTACAAAGGACAAAAAAATGTCAATTTATCGACATTCTGAACTGGGCTGAGATGAGAGCACAACTTAGGATAAAACTGAAAGTCACTGAGTGTACACTTAAGATGGATTTAACAAGGCAGGAGACCCATATAACACACTGAATACCATGGTGAATGACAGACTGTTGTTAACAGTCGAAATATGAGAACATTCTCTCATGAGCTATAGCAAATATGCAACACTAATATGTGCTGTTAATAATGTGGCTTGTGGGAAAAATACACAAAATGTAAGCTATGGACTAGAGATAGCAGTAAAATTATGTTCTTTCATTATTTGTGACAAATGTTTGACAACAATGTAAGTTGGTTGTGGTGGGGTGATGTATGGGAATCCTGCACGGTACACAGAATTGTGTTAACACACATCTTCTCAAATTAAAAAAAAGTCAATTTATTCATTTGAAATAACTAGTAGGATCTTACAATATGAAGGGCACAGAGGCGCATACATATTTATATTAACTAGTTTACTTGTGCTTTATTACCATGTGAATATATCAATTTGTTATGCAACTTTAAATTTAATAAAGTCAACATTCTTGCATTTAAAGCTTTTTATAAATTATTTATAACTTGAAACTACAGTCAAACAAATGTATTAATTAATTAAGAATCTGTTGAACTGTCCATTTTAAAGGTATACAATGACTATTATTAACAATATATTTTCTTGTATTTCAAGCACTCTTTGAGAGAATGTTTCTTCTCTTCTTAGTGAAGAATCTCTGAAAGATGTATCGTATTAGATAGATGTGGTTAATAAAAACTATTATTTAAAAGATACCCAATTTTAATTATATTCATACTGACTCAAATTAAAATAGACTATTATTTATCATTACTTTTTATTGTGCTGAAAAAACAGGACTGATAAAGTAGAATGAATTACTTACTCATATAGGGATAATATGATCATCATGCCTATTATATAACTGAAATTTGTTTTGGATGAAAAGTGTAGTTTACAGAGGTTAATGTTGTTTGAAAGACAGAGGATAATCTAGGAAAGGAATAATATATTGATTTTGGTGGTAGATGGGGATTGTGTTTAATAATATTAAATAATAATATTATTTAATAATATTAAATAATAATAATAAGAATATCACTCTATTAAAAGGTGTTAAGAATATGGTGATAGGAAAAATTAAACTAATGTAACTTATAGACTATTGTTAACCATGATAGTGTAGCATTTTTGTAGCAAATGAAAAGAAAGTACTATATCAGTGCTAAAGAACAAGAAAAGAATATGGGATTTGGTTTTAACAGATGTGAATATGCTAAACCATTTTTTAAATTACTTCATTAACAAAGGATACCTTGATCATGTTATTTAACAATCTGTGCTCTTTTTTCTTCTTTTGGAAAGCTGCAGAAACTATTGATTTGTTTTTAGGATTAAATAAGATAAATGTGACTTGAAATACTTTTTAAAATAGTGCTTACATAATTTGTTAAGCTGTCTTTTGCTATTTTATTTTATGAAGTTGAAATAAAATCTTAAAAAAAGAAAACCATTTTTTCCTTTCAGAAATAGTAGATATAGATTAACTTACCTTTTGTATTTTTCTTCAAGAAATTACCAGAAATCCATTTACGTAAAGGGAAGTGTTGCACAGACTGATTCGTCTTCATCTGCTCTTAGTGTCATATGTTACCAATGAACTAAGGAGATTAAGTACAAAAATAAATTATCTACTGCAGAGGTTTGAGCCAATTTGCAATTCTACCAGCAAAATCCTCAGAGAAAATGTCCCCTGTATGCTTCTCTATTTCCTTAGGTAGGCCAAGCAAAATTACTCCATTTGTCCTTAAAATGCACAAACTAAGAAAGTCTGTTCTCTTAGAAACAATCAATCAAAAATATCAATCAGTCACATAATCATTAATTTACCAGCCTGAGCCAACTCCATCTGATAAATAGAAAATTGTACTGGTGAAATCTCTGGACAGAATTTAACAGCTGCTACCTTGGATCCAAAATGAGTGGATTTCCTTCCTGGTTTCTCCACTTATTAGTGACTTCATATCTGTTACTTAACTTTACTTTCCTCTGGTCCATCATCTGCCAAATGGGGCTGATAAGAGCAAGCATTTTATAGTTTTATTTTGAGGATGAAATGAATTGATTAATGCAAATCTTGTGGAACAGTGAATGGTGTACAGAAGTTTCAAAATGTTTCAAAATATGAGGATGAAATTTAGAATTTTATGGATTGGTATAATGAAGATAATGAATTTACCAGAATGTAAAGTTTTATTGTTCCTGCTGACATGATCAAATACACATATTAGAATCCTGAATAAGGCGAAATAGATTATTAAAATAAGTATATGTCAAATTCCATCAATTTATTGTCTATAAGGTCCCTCATTACAAAATAAACAAAATATATGCACATGATTGATCCATGTAAAGATATTTCCTTGGTCTTTTTAATTTTTAAACAAGAATCATGATTGTTATTTGTCTGTATATTTATGTAATTGCATTCATTTCATTAAAGGTCTCTTACATTCTAATCCAAAAATGATCCCTAAATATTTTTTTTCTTTATATACGTGGAGTGAAAGAATGTATAATGGTCCTGAGAATAGAGCTTGGTTACCGAATAAAATCTCTGACTGTGTATTAATCTGCGGAGTTTAGTATAGCACAGAGCTGATTTTAATGCCCAAGTAACTACATGATATTAAACTAATTTTAACTTTCATTGAGTGTATCTCATATGCTAGGCATAGTTAAAAGTATGTTATGTATATATTCAATCCTCAGACCTCCCAATGTACCTGTTAGGAAGGCACTATGAATACATAAATTTCTCAAAAGTAAGTTTGCCTGCTTTCACCCATTGAACAAGTAGTAGAGCCAAAATTTGGTCATATGTATACCAGTACAATGCCTATATCCTTGTCAGCCATGTTTTAAAGACACAAGATATTTAGTGTGCCACCGAAGGTTTGAGTTTAGCAGTTTTGTACTCTACTAAGTTCATATTAAAATCTGCTGTTAAAATACAAATACCAGAAGACTTATCAATTGTATTGCGCTTCCACACAAGTTCATTATATTAATCATATTATTATAAACTAGCTCATCTTTTCTTTCCCACCTAAACATAGTGTCCAAAACTTCTAAACTATCTAGAAAAAATGAAAAAAATATGTCATCACTATAGTTACTAAAGCAAAAGCAAAGCTTGAAAACATTTTTTTTCAATTAAGTTGGCCTTTTCCCAGTTAAATCCATCATTATGCATTTCATAATTAGCAATAATATTTTTCTAAATGGAATTTGTGCAAATAATACTTTAGAAATTATTTGAGGAAATATCAAGATTTTATCTTTTTGTGTAAGTGTTCTAAGGAAATATTGGAGAGAGAAAAGTTTTCCATTGAAGATTGTTTTACATTAAATCTGCATAAATTTTTCTACAAATAGTACCACTTCCAACATAAGGCTCTATATTCACATTTTAGGTAATCTGTTGTCAGTCCCTATTACTTCCAATCAAGTCTCATTTAGGAGTTTCATGACACAAGGAAACTGAAAACTACATTTTTCAAAAACCATTCTCAGTATAGTACATGCTTATATGAACGAGATGGATTTACACAGAATTTGGAAGTTTGGAAGGAAAGAAAATGATATGTTCTAAAGCAGGCAGATGTGTAGAGTGTATCAATACCAATACTGGCATTGATGCTTTTGCTTCATTTATTGTGAAGATAAACAAAACGTTTCACATCTTTAGGGTTCAGAATCCAAATGAGCCAATATCAGTTGTTTTTTAAACCCTTTCTAACTTTGTATTAGTCAAAGATATGATTTATCAAATTCAAAAGAATTTCCAAACTTACAAACTAAAAATTAGATATTATTTAATAGAAGAAAAAAATGGAGATAAACTGCTTGATATAACAACTTCCATTTTTCTTGTTTTTCATATAACAAACTTCATTTTAAAAGAAGCATTAGAATACAGAAAATTTACATAGAAAGTATAGAGGATTTACATTTACCCCTCCACTTCCCCCTCCCATATTACTCCTTATTAATAACATTTTACATTAGTGTGGTATATTATAAATAAACAAATTTTGAAACATTGCTACTAACCAAGGTCTATAGTTTACATTATGTTTTACACTTTATACCACATGATAATATAGGTTTTGGTAAAAAGTATAATGGCCTGTATCCATCATTGCAATATCATGTAGAACAATTCCAATGCCCTAAAAATATCCTATGTTCCAACTATTTGTCTCCAATGCTAGAACCTCTAATAACCACTATCTTTATATCAATATTACAAATACTTCTGTTACAACAATTGCAACAAATCTATTTGTTCCATGATTGTATTCCTCCCATATATTTGTTCATTCCTCAATATTCAGGATTTTTTGATGCTGATACCTACTCTGTATCCAATTGAGCAGGAGTTTAGATCCCATGGGTCAGATGAATGGAACTGTCTTGCTTGCAGTTATAGATACTCTCTGTTTTTGGGATGTGCATTGTCTAACTTCATCCTTTTATTAGTTGTCCTGGGTGAGTCCATTGAACTGGAGAGTAGGTGTTGGGTACAGCCCTGCTGAGATTCAAGGCTCAAGCAGTATAGGAACAGCTCTAAAATTTGAAAAATTGAGACACATATTTAATGGGTATATTGCTAATTATAGGTTGAAATCCAAAGGACAGATGAACCATGTGTGGGGATATTATAAATGAGTCTAAATCATTGCACTGGTAAGGTAGATTAACATATATTCAAAGATAATGCCCACCAAAGAGGTGTTGATATCCTGTGGTTGTCTGACCTGCCTATAGATTCTAGATGGCTCTAGACCCTCAGGAGAACCCCTGTTTGAGACACTGTTTACTGTGTCAGACAATGAGGACTTCCTGAGCTGTGCATAAGCCTAACCTCTGGAATGACCTCCTGACTCACTTTGAAATCTCTTAACCATAAAAATTCATTTATATTTAATATTCCTCCTTTTGGTCAAGACCTTTTTACAAAGGCATCACTAATTGGCACTTGGTAATAATCCCTCAATGCCAGGGAGGTTCATCCCCAGTAGTCATGTCTCATGTCTGGAGGAAAGCCACATGGACACATTCATATTCCAAAGAGACATGCTCCAGGTCACTCCTCCCCATACATCTCCTCACCACGGACACCCCACATTAGTAATCTTCCCCTGCCACTGTTGCAACCAATCTGTAATCCAAAACATCTCCAAAACAAAGTCAATAATAATAATAATAATAGTAATATAGAAAAACAAAAAAGAAAAAATAAGAAAATAAATTGCATTGTGCCTTTCATCACCATAAGATCTGTTGTCTTTCACGAATATTGACAATTTCTTTTGTATATTTCTCCTGTTTATTAATTTTTCAATTTCATTTTCAAAGCAGCTTAGGTTTCAGAAACTCAAATAGAAAATATAGGGGATTCCCATATACCTGAACCCCTCCCTTCCAACATTTCCCTTATTAATATCATCTTAGATAAGCATGGTACATTTGTTGCAATTGATGTACAAATATTGAAGGATTGGTACTAACCATGATCAGTGGTTTTATATTATGGTTTTCATTTTGTATTGTACACTTTATAGGTTTTGACAAAATGGATAATGGTCTATATCCATCATTGCAAGATCATGCAGTACAATGCTAATGCCCTAAAAATGCCCTATGTTCCACCAATTCTTCCCTCGCCCTTCCCTCTGAGTCTATGGTAGCCACTAGGTTTCAAGTGTTGAATAATAAGTTTCATATTTACATGCATTATTATTGATGGATAGACATATTGGTGGGTTTTCTTCTATAAGGCACTGCCAGAGTACTTTGAGAACATAGCAGGACTCCCAAGGATGGGAATTTAATATTTTGGTTTTTTATTGTGTGGGTCTCAACCCACTGAGATAACACCCTATGACAAGATGAACAGATTCGTATTCCAAATAAGCACACCCCAGGTGCAGCCTTTCCCATATATCTTTTCCTTATTGCTCCCACCACTGATGCCCTGCAGTAGTTTTCCTCCTCTGCCATATTTGTCAAAACATCATCACTGCATTGTAGTTTCAACCACACATCTGCAACTCCCCAGAGATCACCTGTAACTCCATCAGCCCTCCCTCAGTCTATGGATAGTGCAACCCCCACCCCTCCCACAGTGTTCACCCTCATAGTCCAATACCTATGACCTAACTCATATCCCTGCTGGTGCATATCCCTACTGGTGCATATCCCTGCTGGTCCATTATCCCCTTCCACTATCAAACTAGACATTTCCACCTTATACATTTTGCCCATGTTGAGCATCAGATAACCACACCCTACTCCCTCTGTCTCCTGATAGTCTATCTTCCAGCCTAGCACTCCGAGTCTGCTCTATATGCTTAGGCTATTTCTCTGAGGTTATTCAATATTTGTCCTTTAGTGACTGGCTTACTTTATTTAATATAAGGTCTTCAAGATTCATCCATGTTGTCATGTGTGTCAATACTTGATTTCTGCATACAGCTGAGTAATATTCCATTGTGTGTTTGTGTGTGTGTATGTGTGTGTATATATATATATATATATATGTATATATATATACTCACACAACAATTTACTTATCCATTCATCTGTTGATGGACAATCGGGTTGCATCTAACTTTTGAAAATCATGATTAATGACTAAATGAACATTGGTGTGTATATATCTGTTCATATCCCTGCTTTCAATTCTTCGGGATATATGTCCAGCAGTGGGATTGCTTAATCACATGGTAGTTCTGGATTTAGCTTCCTGAGGAATCGCCAAACTATCCTTCACAATGGCTTCACCGTTCCACATTCCCACTAGCAGTGGATGAGGATTCCCTTCCCCCCAAATTCTTTCCAACATTTGTAGTTCTCTAATTTTTAACTGCCACTAATCTAATAGGTTTAAGATTAAATCTCACTATAATTTTGATTTGAAGTCCAATAATAGCTAGTGATGTTGAACATCTTTTGTGTGCTTTTTTGCCATTTGTAATAACTCTTTGGAAAAATGTGTATTCAAATATGTGCCCATTTTTTTAATGGATTGCCTTATAGTTTTGAGATGTAGGATTTCTTTATATATGCTGGATATTAGACCTTTATCAGTTAAGTTTTTTTTCCAAATATTTTCTTCCCTTGAGTAGGCTGCCTTTATACTTTCTTGACAAACTCCTATGTATTGGAAAAGATTTTAATTTTTTTAAGAAGCACTGGAGATTGAATCTGGGACCTTGTACATGTGAAGCACTGTGCTCAACCCCTTAACTTTACCCACTCCACAAAATATTTTTAATTTTGAGAAATTCTTTTACCATTTATCTATTTATTCTTTCACTACTCATGCTTTCTGTGTTACGTTTGTGAAACTATTTCCTACTACAAATTCACATATAGGTTTCCCTACAATATCTTCTAGGAATTTTATGGTTTTCATTTTATATTTATGTCTTTGATCCATCTTGAGTTCAATTTTTTAAAGGGCATGAGGTGGTGATCAACTCTCATTCTTTTCAAAATGGATATCAAGTTCTCATACTACCAGTTATTGAAGAGGCCATTCTGTATCAGTTGTGTTGACTTGGTGGCCTTGTTGAATATCAGTTAACCATATTTGAGAGGATTTATATCAGAACACTCAATTCAGTTCCATTGGTCACTATATCTAATCCTTGTGGCATAGTATGCAGTTTTGACCATTGTAACTTTGTAGCATGCTTTAAAAACAAGTTGCATAATCCATCCAATTATGTTTCTCTTTTTCAATTTATTTTTGGGTATTCAGGGCCCCTTGGGTTTCCAAATTTCATAATTTGTTTTTCCAATTCAGTAAAAAGTGCTTTTCTACTGTTCATTGTGATTGAGGTAAATCTGTACATCAATTTTTATAGGACTGACATCTTAGTGATATTTAGTTTATTTATGATGCTTTGTACTGTACAGTTTTAAGGTTTTGACAAAATGCATAATGCCCTGTATCCACCATTGCATCATCATGCAATCATACACCTTACCTTAAACCATACTTAGTCTCTAAGTAAAAACAATAACAGACAAGCATACATATATATTTCTGCCTAACAAATGTTCAAATCCTCTGAGTACAAACGGAAACACATTAATTCCCCACAGAATAGGGTGCAAGTCCTTGGGTAATATTCACTCTTAAATTTGACAACTTTAAATATTATGACATGAAATTAATACAACTTTTCAGATAATGGGGGAAAAGATTGGGGAAGAAAAGAAAGAAATTTGTTTTGTGTACATATACAATTATATTCATAATGAAATAAGGAAGAAAGTTTCCTGACTATTACAGTCCTCGTTTCTGTAATTGGTCATGTGGTTGAAGTTTATATTTATCACTACCTTCTTCCACTATCCATCCCATGTTCCTGTTACCCTCAGTAAGCACTTCAGCTGGCTGTGGTTCGTTGCCTAGTGGGGTTAACTAAACTTTCATTCCCGAAGATTCTGGGCCATTGTTAATCCTGCTTGGATTGGTTTGTTGTAATTTTCCATTGACTTTAATCACAGGGGATGGCAGTACTAGAAAATGCCCTAGAGGATCTTCTGTATTCCAGGCAAAATCTTCTTTACTCCCATTATGTAGATGTAGTCGTATTTCCCCTTGATAGACAGGATCAATCACCGCAGCCAGTATAGTAATTCTCTTCTTTGTCTGTTGATTCAGAGGTAAAAGGAGCCTAAAGTGTCCAGGTGGCAGTCTTAACTTCCATTTCAGTGGAAACATTGCTGTGTTCCCTGGTGGCAGCACTCCTCCTTTTGGGACTAAAACCTGTAGACCAGCAGAGCTTAAGGTTGCAGGGACAGGAAACAAAAGTTTTCCTAGTGGGTCACTAGGGGCAATAGGGAGTGGTGCCACTCCCATTTCCACTCCTTGATTCCTGGACCCATGAATCCTGGTTATGGGAGAAACAGCACCATGGAGTGGATGCTGATTTAGAGCTTGCACAGCCTCCTGGAGAGCATTGCCCCAGCCCTGCAAAGTACTGCCACCTATTTGGTGCCATAATTTAGTCTTCAAAAGGCCATTCCACTGTTCTATTAATCCAGCTGCTTCAGGGTGATGGGGAACATGGTAAGACCAGTGAATTCCATGGGCATGTGCACATTCCAATACATCGTTTGCTGTGGAATGGGTTCCTTGATCAGAAGCAAGGCTTTGTAGAATGTCATGATGGTAGATAAGCCATTCAGTAAGTCCACGGTGTGTAGTTTGGGAAGAAGCATTGCATGCAAGAAATGCAAACCCATATCCAAAGTAAGTGTCTATTCCAGTTAAAACAAATCGCTGCCCCTTCCATGGTGGATGTGGCCCAATGTAGTCAACCTGCCACCAGATAGCAGGCTGGTCACCTCGAGGGATGGTGCCATATTGGGGGCTGAGTGTGGGTCTCTGCTGCTGGCAGAATGGGCATTCAGCAATGGCTATAGCTAAGACAGCCTTGGTGATGGGAAGTCCATGTTGCTGAGCCCATGCATAGCTTCCATCCCTGCCTCCATGGCCCCTTTGTTCATGAGACCATTGGGCAATGACAGGAGTAGCAGGGGAAGGAGGCTGAGCATTAGCCACAGAGTGAGGCATCCTATCGACTTGATTATTAAAATTTTCTTCTGCTGAAATCATCCTCTGGTGAGCATTCATGTGGGACAGAAATATGTTCATGTTTTTGCCCACTCAGAAAGGTCTATCCACAAACCTCTTCCCCAGACGTCCTTGTCACCAATTTTCCAATCATCTTCCTTCCAAGTTCCTGACCGTTCAGCTAAACCATTGGTAACAGCCAATGAGTCAGTGTACAAACAGAACTCTGGCCATTTCTTCTTCCTAACAAAATGAACAACCAGGTGCAGTGCTCAAATTTCTGCCCCCTGGGAGGATTTGCCCTCATCACTCTCCTTGAAGGGTGTCCCAGTAAAGAGCTGCAGCGCTGCAGTTATCCACTAGCAGCTTTTCAGGGCACTCAGTAAATGGGCCAGAGTAGCAAACCCAAATGAGGAATGTGTTGTCTCTAAAATCCAAAGTGGCAAACTAAGCATTGTGCATCATTTTGGGTCATAGGAGGGGTCAGATGCAACAGCTTATCCTGTACTTTAGAAGGGATATCTTGAAGTGCCCCACACCACTGGACACCTAGAAATTTCAATGAGATGGAAGGACCCTGTATTTTTGTTGTATTTATCTCCCATCCTCTCTCTCACAAATGCCTTAACAATAAGTCTAGAGTCTTTGATACTTATTGCTCATTAGGTCCTATCAACATGATATCATTAATATAATGGACCAGTGTGATGTCTCATGGGAGGGAGAGATGATCATGGTCCCTGCAGACAATATTATGACATAGGGCTAGAGAGTTGATATACCCCTGAGGCAAGACAGTGAAGGTATACTGCTGGCCTTGCCAGCTGAATGCAAACTGTTTCTGGTCATCCTTACTAGTGGCAATTGAGAAAAAAGCATTTGCCAGATCAATAGCTGCATACCAGGTACCAGGGGAAGTGTTGATTTTCTCAAGCAATGATACCACACCTGGGATAGCAGCTGCAATTGGAGTCACCATCTGGATAGGTTTGCAATAATCTACTGTCATCCTCCAAGATCCATCTGTTTTCTGCACAGGCCAAACAGGAGAGTTGAATGGGAATGTGGTGGGAATCACCTCCCCTATATCCTTCAAATCCTTGATAGTGGCACTTATCTCTGCAATCCCTCCAGGAATCCAGTATTGCCTTTGATTTACTATTTTGCTATGTAGGGGCAGTCCTAATGGCTTCCACTTGGCCTTTCCAAACATAATGGCCCTCACTCCACAAGTCAGGAATCCAATGTGGGGATTCTGCCAGTTACTGAGTATGTCTATTCCAGTTATGCATTCTGGAACTGGGGAAATAACCACAGAATGGGTACAGGGATCCACTGGAAACACTGTGAGATGGACCTGAGCTAAAACTCCACAATCATCTGACCTCCATAAGCTCCTACTCTGACTGGTGGACCAATTTGACATTTTGGGTCTCCTGGAATTAATGTCACTTCTGAGTCCATGTCTAATCATCCCCAAAATTTCTGATCATTTCCTTTTTCACAATGCACAGTTACTCTGGTAAAAGGCCATAAGGCTCCTTGGGGAAAGGTGGGAGGAAGATTAACAGTATAAATTTTTGGCAGTTTAACAGGATCCTTCCCCAATGGGACCTGGCCTTTTCCTCATTCAAGGGGCTCTGGGTCTGTAAACTGTCTCAAGTCTGGCAGTTGATTAAGGGGCCGTTATTCTCTACATCTGTAATTTGAGCTAGGGTTTTGTTCACTCAACCTAGAACTCTTCTGCTTATACAGATCCAGAAGAAATTTAGTAGACTGCCCAGGTATTTCACTCTAGGTACCCCATTATCTATTAGCCAACACCAAAACTCCATGTGACTGAGACTATTTTGAGTGCTTCTTTGAATCTGCCTTTCATTGTGGTAGCCATGCCCACCTTGTCTTTGGTGATTATCTGCCCATACTTGACTTTTACTGAACCGAGATCCCATTATCCCCATAATGTTTAAGGATTCTAATTCCATTATTGCCCTCCCTACAGTAAATATCTGAACTACAGAGAAGAGCAACCACAGAGCTCTTCAGAGAAGACAGAGTTAGTCTTAAAAATTTATTCCTCAGAGTCCTGGTTAAAGGTGTGTCCTCTGGGCATTCCTGGGGTGGGTGGGCAGGTCTCAAATGGTAAATC
The DNA here is from genome assembly GCA_029593785.1 of Cabassous unicinctus. Taxonomy (NCBI): domain Eukaryota; kingdom Metazoa; phylum Chordata; class Mammalia; order Cingulata; family Chlamyphoridae; genus Cabassous; species Cabassous unicinctus. Next base: position 23,670 of record JAQZBX010015673.1, on the reverse strand, counting down.
CATTCTAGCATTCCAACTTCTCTAAGCCTTTGAATTCCCTCATCTACTGTATACCAGGGCAAATCTGGCATCTCAACCTCAGACATACTAGGCCATCTTTTGGTCCATGTTACAGTCAGCCACCCAAATAACCTGTTAGAGCCCATGCAAGCTACAGTTTTGAATCTAGAATTTCTGATTAGAGGGCCCATTTCAATAAATTAAGCCTGATTCAACTTTATATTCCTTCTGCAATTATTCCATACTCTTAGTATCCATTCCCACATATATTTCCCTGATTTCTGTCTATATATGTTGGAAAACTCATGCAGTTCTTTCAGATTATAGTGTACTCCTACATGGGTCACACTTTGTATTTCACCTTTGGGGGTTTGTTGTGATTTTAGTCTAGTAATATGTCTCAAAGATAAGAGGGGTGGTGGGGGTGGGTAGGGAGTAGGATTAGAAATTTCTGGCAAGCTACTGACCTCAAGGCATTCCTTTGTGTTTTCTTTTGGTGAGAGAGGATTAATCTATTCAGGCAGTTGTTGGAAGGCAGATTCCTCAGGGTAGACTGGAGGTTAGGCAGTGCATGCTGGAGTTTGGCTGGAACCTGCCTCAGGACTAGGAGGAGATCCAGACTCCCTGGGGCAGGCTGGAGGCTGGATGATACACCCACAAGGTTAAGTCTCCACAGGGCAAGCCATTGCAGGTTTATCTGGTAAAGTCTCAGCAGAATTTAGGTTTCCAATGTCCCCACCAATATTATCATCATCCCATATGTGTCCATACCAATCCTCTGGGTTCCACTCCTTTCCAATCAATGCCTTCACTTTAATTACAGAAACCCTGTGGAGTTGAGATTTTAGTTTCCTCTATAATTCTGCTACTCATACAATGAGAGTCTGGGTTTGATTCTCAGATATCTCAAGTCTGTGGCTTCAGGAGACAAGGTTTTCATTTCAGGGACACACATAGCAACTTTCACATCCTTCATGAGGCATTTAAGTTTCAAATTTGAAGACTTTAGCTCATTTCTTTCTTTTTTAACTGTATCCAGAGTATCTAGGAGGAGCCAGCCAACATCACAATAGCTTTTGTCTCCACAAAATTCTGTTAAAGTGTTGAAAACCCTCTCAGCCAGATCTTTGCTTCTTATAGGAATGGAAGTAGGGGAATCCAGTGATGCTATTTTGTGTATTTCTATTGCTAGCTCACACCATGGACTGTTAGCAACCTGTTCATTATTGGAAAAGGAGTCATTAGTACCCTTGAGTCCAATTACTGTAGAGAGCCAATTACAAAATTCCCAGAAACACCTGAGACATCCCATGCTTAAGATTCTGTTCCTCAAGAACCCCACTAAGATTCTGGGAGAAGTTGGCTGACCAAAGACAAGCTGGGAAATTCTCTCTGAATGTTGAAATCACTTCCCCTTTTAAGGTATTCAACTGACTGGATAATAGCATCACCCATTTCTGACTGCAATCTCCCTGATTGATGCAGATGTAATCAACCATCCACCCCATAAACTCACTGGTGACCAAAGTACATAAATGTTCTTGTATTACAATTAGCCAAGTGCTTGCCGGACCAAACACCTGGACACAATTACCTGGTCTATTTGACACATTAGCCTAACCATCACAGATGCAAATACACAAAATAAGAAATGATGAAGTGTATATCACCAGTGATCCCACAGAAATAAAGGATATAAGAGTATGCTTTGAAAAATTACAAACCAAAAAGAATGGTAATTTAGAGGAAATGGACAAATTCCTAGAAACACACAAGCAGTCTACACTGATGAAAGAAGAAATTGATGAACTCAACAGGCCAATCACAAGTAATAAGATTGAGTTTGTCATCAAAAACCTCTTAACTAAAAAGAGCCCAAAACCAGATGACTTCACAGTTGAATTCTACAAAACATTCCAAAAAGAGCTAATACTAATCCTGCTTAAACACTTTCAAATAATAGAATAGAAGGAACATGGCCTAACTCATTCTATGATGCCAACACTACTCTAATAACAAAGCCAAACAAACAAAGATGCCACAAGAAAGTAAAAATACAGACAAATCTCTTTATAAAACCTAGATGCTAAAATCCTCAACAAAATACTTGCTAATCATATTGAATAAAACACCAAATGAATTATACAACATGACCAAGTGGCTATCATCCCTAGTATGCAAGGCCAGTTCAACATAAGAAAATCAAACAAGTAATACACTATAAAAACAGATATAAAGAAAAAATCACATGATCATCTCTATATACACAGAAAAAGCATTGAACAAAATATAGCACTCTTTCCTGATAAAAACACTACAAAGGATAGGAATAAAAGGAAATTTCCTCAACATGTTAAAGGGTATACATGAAAAACCCACAACTAACATCATATGCAATTGTGAATTCCTAAAAGCTTTCCCTCTATGATCATGAACAAGACAAGGAAGCCCAGTATCACCACTCCTATTTAACATTGTGTTAGAAGTACTTGCTTGAGCACCTAGGCAAGAAAAATTTGAAAAACTAACTATGAAATGTATACAGAAGGGCAAGAGGCCCAAAATAGCCAAAGTCATATTCAAAAAGAAAAAATGAAATTGGAAGAATCACACTACCTGACTTTAAAACATACTACAAAGCTATAGTGATCAAAACAGCATGTTATTGGCACATGGAGAGACACACCAAAAAAAAATGGAACCAAATTGAGTGTTCTAATATAGATCCTTGCATATATAGTCATCTGATATTTAACAAGGCAACCAAGCATGCTCAACTGGGAGAGAATGGCCTCTTCAACAAATGGAGTTTGGAGAACTGGATATCCATAACCAAAAGAATGAGAGAGGAACACCATCTCATACCTTATACAAAAATCAACTCAAGATGAATCAAAGATCTAAATACAAGAGCCAAGAACACAACCTTGGAAGAGAATGTAGGGAAGCATCTACAGTTCCTTGTAATAGAAAATGATTTCATGAACATCACACCCAAAACATAAGCAGCAAAAGAAAAAAATAGATAAATTCTACCTCCTCAAAATTAAAAAGTTTTGGACTTCAAAGGAGTTTGTCAAGAAAGTGAAAAGACAGTCTACCCAATGGGAGAAAACATTTGGCAATCATATATCTGATAGAAGCCTAATATCCAGCATATAAAAAGAAACCCTATATCTCAAAAATAAAAAGACAAACAACCCATTCAAAAAATGAGCAAGTGATTTGAACAGACACTTCTCTAAAGAAGAAATACAAATGGCTAAAAAGCAAATGTAAAAAAATTCTCAACATAGCTAGCTATTAGGGAAATGCAAAGCAAAACTATGATGAGATACCATCTTACATTCTTTAGACTGGCAGCCATTAAAAAAACAGGGGACTACAAGTGTTAGAAAGAATGTGGAAGAAAGGGAACCCTCATCTACTGCTGGTAGGAATATAGAATAGTGCATCTATTTTGGAGGACCATTATTTGGTTCCTCAAAAAACTAACTATAGATCTGCCCTATGATCAAGGAACTCCACTGCTGGATATATACCCAGAAGAATTGAAAGCAAGTGCATGAACAGATGTATGCATAGCAATGTTCATAGTGGGGTGGATGTCTCTCGAGAGCATTGGCAGTTTCTAATAGGGGAGGACAGACCAGTGTGTCAAGCCCTCAGTGTTGTTGCAAGTAACTATGAATCTTGTCCTTCAAGGAGTGAAGACTGGTGGTGGCCGTGGGCCCCGTTGGAGGGGTGGGAGGAATAGAATAGATGGAATAGGGGGTATTTAGGTGGCAATGGAAGTGTTCTGCATGATTTTCCAATGTTGGATACAGGCCATGTTAAATTTCAGCAAAAATTTATAAAAGTGTATAGTCTAAAATGTAAACCATAAAGTAAACCATTGATGATGGTTGGTAGCTATGTTTCAATTTTTGTACATCAGTTATAACAAACATACCATACACACATAAACAGGTTATCAATATGGTAAGGGAGAAAAAAAGTGGGGGGGATGGTTTGGTATATGGGAGTCCTCTATATTCTGTATGTGACTTTACTGTGACCTAAAACTTCTTTGAAGACAAAATAAAAAAAATTAAGACACTGGGGAAGAAATGGAAGAAAATGTCACTATACATACAGGACAACAGATATGAGAGTGAAGAAAGGCAAAATGTCAAAAAATTTTTAAACATTTTTCATTATTTTTTATTACCCCAATTTTTAAATGTTAATTAGTTTAGTTTTTCTAAATTATTATGTATTTTACTTCTTATGTTTAAACCTATCTTTATTATTTCATTTATCTATTAATTGAATATGGTGATATTCTTGGCTTCATTTTTGAAGAAGTTTTGGACCACAGAAGGGTTACAACTGTGGCAGGGGAGGATCATTGGTGTGGGGTGTCAGTGATAGGGGGGTATTTGGGAGGAAGTTCACCTGAGCAAACATATCAAGTATATAAATGTGTTCAAATGTTCATCAGGCATTGTTACAGTGGGTAAAGATTCACAAAATAACCAAAAGAGAGTTCTGTCACATTCTCTAATGGAACAACAATCCCCTGAGTACAGCGGCAATGATTAGTGAAGAAGGATGGTTCATTGATGGGCCCTTGATATTAAAGACTATGCATGTGAGCCTTTGCTCATGAAATCACAGCTTAGCGTAGTGTGGTAGGGTGCCTAAGAGTTACCTCCTGAGATCCTCCATGTTGCTCAAATGTGGCATCTCTCTAAGCAAAACTTAGCCTAGAAATGTATTACCTTCCCTCCAGTGTGGGACTTGACTCCGGGGGATGAGACTCCCTGGCACTGAAAGATTACTATTAAGCACCAATTAACAATACAACTGGAAAAAGACCTTGAATAAAAGGAGGAAAAGGTAAAGACAAATGATTTTATATGGCTATGAGACTTCAAAGTGAATCGGGAGTTCATCCCAGAGGTAACACTTATGCATGCCTCAGCAGAATCGCATAGACTGCCAAAGTAAATGCTACTCCAAATAGTAGGGCTCCTGAGGGCTCTGGAGACTCGCAGGTCCTACAGTCATGGCAGAGATCTCTGGAGTTTGGTGCCTTTCCAGCAGGCCTTACTTTGGAGTTTGTGCTCCTGAGTGTGACAGTGTTGGACTCAGTTGTGACATATGGCTCCTCTTTCTCTTTAATTTAAACAAATGGCTTGTGCTGGAGTTGGTAGCTGCACACCCATGAGACATGAATCTTTGTACCAGCTGGCCCCTGAGCCTCAGTGAAGTTGCAACACCAACTCTCCAGTTCATTGGTCTCACCCAGAACAACTAAAAAAGAGGCGTGAATGGACAACCATCATTCTAAAGATCCGAGGGTGTCTACAATTACAAGTAAGAGAGTCCCATCCATCAGCCATATGGGATAGAAGCCCCATCTCAATTAAAGGTCGAGTGGGCATCACCATCCCTGAATCCTCAGGATTGGGGAATAAAATAAGGACTAGAGTGGACTTACTGGTATTCTACTGTAGACTTATGGTGATTCTAGCAATTGAAAAAATTACATCATTGATGAAGAGACAGTGGCCACTGGAGCTGCTGAAGTCAGGGAGAGCGAAAAAGAGGTGTAATATGGGATCACCTTTGTGACTTGGAATTGTCCTGAATGATACATCAACAACAGATACAGGCCCTTATATATCCTGCCATAACCTACAGAATTGAGTGGGAGAGAGTGTAAAATAAAATGTAAACTATAATCCATTCTTTGTGGCAATGCTCCAAATGTGTTCATCAATTTCAATGAATGTACCACACTTATGAATGAATTTGTTTTTTTGGGGAAAAGTGGGATATTTGGGGAACGAGGTATGTGGGAATCCATTATAATTTATATTTTTTTATGTAACATTTTATGTAATCTAAGTATCTTTTAGAAAAAATAAAAATATATATAAAAATAAATAAATAAAAAGAAAATAAAAGAAATTTTGCTACTAAACATGGTCAATTGTTTACATTATAGTTTACATTTTGAATCATACATATTTAGAGGTTTTGTAGAAATTTGAAGTGGCCTGTATCTGTTATTGTAAGATAATTCTATACAATCTTAATACCCTAAAAATGTCCTACATTCAGTCTATTCTATTCTTCCCTCCCCTTCCCCTCAGAACCTATGGTAACCAAAAAGTTTCAATTTTTCAAGAATATGATTCATAGGTACTTGCAATAATATTGTGGGTTGACTTATTGGACTGTTTTCTTTCATTAGACACTGTCTATGTTTTCAAAAAATACTTATCCCTCTATTTGAGAACATAGGAGGACTCCCCATGAAGGAAGTTTGATATTTTCTTGTTTATTGTGTGGGTCTATACCCGTTGATATAACACACTCTGAAAAGATGAACAGTTACATATCCCATAGAAGTCTGCCTGAGGTTCTCCCTGTCCCATATAGCCCCCATATACAACACCCTACACCAGTAATCCTCCCCTGCCTTATTTTCCAAAACAGCATTTCCACCATTGGAGTTTTAACCAGAGACCTACAAATCCCCAGAGTTCACCAGCTCCTTCCACTGATGCTCCCCTCCCCCAGTTCTCTGGATAGTCCAACCCAACCACCCTTGTACTCCTCCTCATAGACCAGGACCACTCCACCCAATCACAATAATGCATCACAATCATGATCATCCACTGCACAAATACACCCCTCCACCTTATCATAGATTTTGCCTATATGGGAATTAGTTGCCATCCTATACTTCCTTCCTGTCTCCTGTAAACCTATCTTTCACACTCTAGATCTGTGAGTCTGCTCAATTTGCTTAATTCATATCAGTGAAGTCATGTAATATTTGTCTTTCAATGCCTGGCATACTTCACTCTACCTAAGGTTTTCAAATTTCATCCATGCTATCCCATCTGTTAATACTGCATTCATTCTTACAGCTGAGTAATATTCCATTCTATGCATACACCACAGTTTGCTTATACATTCATCTGTTCATGGACATTAGGATTCATTCCAACTTTTAGCAATAGTGAATAATGCCACTTTGAACATTGGTGTGCATATATCTGTTCATGTCCCTGCTTTCAATTCTTCAGGATATATATACAGAAATGTGATTTTTGGATCATATGGCAATTCTGTAGTTAGTTTCCTGAAGAACTGCCAAACTGTCCTTTATAATGGCTGCACCAATTTACTTTCCCACCAGCAGAGAATGAGGATTACCTTTTCTCCACATCCTCTTCAAAACTTGTGTCCTCTGTTGTTGTTTTTATTATCTGCCAATCTAATGTGTGTAAGATGGCATCTCATTGTAGTTTTGATTTGCATATCCCTAATAGCTAGGGATTTTGTGCATCTTTTCATGTGCTTTTCAGCCATTTGCATTTCTTCTTTGAAGAAATGGCTTTCAAATCACTTGCCCATTTTTCAAAAGGTTTTTAATTTATTTTAGTTTTTTTGAGATGTAAGATTTCTTTATATATGCTTGATATTAGGCCCCTATCTGATGTTTCCAAATATTTTCTCCCATTGAGTAGATTGCCTTTTCACTTTCTTGACAAATTTCTTAGAAGCACAAAATTTTTAATTTTGAGGAGGTCCCTTTTATCTATTTTTTTCTTTCATTGTCTATGCTTTGGGTGTAAAGTTTATGAAATCATTTCCTACTACAAGAACTTGTAGATGCTTTCCTATATTATCTTCCAAGAGATTTATGGTCTTGGCTCTTATATTTAGATCTTTGATCCATCTTGAGTTAACTTTTGTATAGGACATGAGATGGTGATCCTCTGTCATTCTTTTGAATTTGGATATCCAGTTCTCCCAGCACCATTTGTTGAAGAGGTCATTGTCTTCCAAGGAAGTATGTTTCATGCTGTTGTTTAATGTTACATGACCATATATGAGAGGGTGTATATCAGAACTCTCATTTCAGTTCCATTAGTCAGTATGTATATCCTTGTTCCACTTCCATGAAGTTTTGACCTCTGTAGTCTATAGTATATTTTATTTTATTTTATTTTATTTTACATTAAGTGATATTTATTGAGCAACTTCTATAGACCATATACTGTACCAGGTGCTTTTCTTTAAATTCACACAATCTTGCAATTTATTATGATTCCCATTTTACAGATCAGAAAACATGTTCAATACTTCCAGCAAGAGGTAAATACGGAGATTTGTCCCAAGTATTTTTTCAGGTTCCAATGAGTATTCTCTTTTTTACTAGCACACTTGATGCTGTAAAAGCTTCAAGACTCTACTGCCTTTAAAATATCTTTATTTTTTTGCTATCGAATTCCTTTATGTGTTATACCTTTTTTTAAAAAATATGTATTAAAAGATGCTTAGATTACATAAATGTTACACAAAAATTACAAGGATTCTCATGTTCCCCATCTCCCACACCTCCCATAACATCGCACATAAACGTCTTTCATTAGTGTGGCACATCACCTGCAATGGATATACACATCCTGTGGCTTTACCTCTAAGCATGGGCCATAGTTCACATTGTAGACCACACTCTCTCCCCCACAGTTCTGCATTGTATATACTGATGTAAAATGGCCTATATCTGTCATTGTAATGTCACTCAGGATAATTCCCAAGTCCTAAAAATGCTCCTGTATTACAACTGCTTTTCCCTTCCCTGCCCTGAAAGCATCCAGTGGCCAGTGGCTCCACCTCCCTCCTGTAATTTCTTCCATTGCTTGAATCACAATATGTCTACAACAGAATACCATTAAGTCCACTCTAGTCCATAGCTCTTCCCCCAATCCTAAGTAGTTTGGGATGGTGATGTCCACTCCACCTCCAAATGAGAGGGGCCCATATCCTATGGATATGATGGATGGGATTATCCTGCCTGCAGCTGCAGGCTCTCTTCATTCCCTGGGATGGCTGTTGTCCATCATCATCTCCTCACCAGGTGACTTGGGTGAGTCCATTGAGCTGTAGAGTAGGAGTTGCAGCTCCACCAAGATTCCAGGCACAGCTGGCACATGGACAGGCCAAAGGCTCCAGTGTCTGGAAGTACACCTATAAACTCTAGGTTTGAATAGAAGGGTCCAGTGGACCATGTGCAGGGAGGACTTATTTGAGTCCAACTCTGTCACTCTCAGGAACACAGATTCCAAAGTAGAGCCCACTGATAGGGCATCAACCTCTGGAGCTATCCCCCCCATATAAGACCTGGGTTTCTCCAGAACCCTCAGGAGCCCCTCTCTGTGGGGTGCTATCCACTTTGATGTTCTATGAGATCCTACTGAGGTGTATATAAGTGTTACCTCGGGATGACCTCCCTACTCCCTTTGAAGTCTCTTAGCCACATGAACTCATTTGTCTTTACCTTTTCCCCCTTTTATTCAAGGCCTTTTTCCAGTTGTATTGCCAGTTGGCACTTGGTATTAACCCCTCATTGCCAGGGAGGCTCATCCCCGGGGGTCATGTCCCATGATGGGGGGAAAGTAATGCATTCATATGCTGAGTTTGGCTTAGAGAGAGGCCACATTTGAACAACAAGGAGGCTCTCAGGTGGCAACCCTTAGGCACCCCATAACAGTAGGCTAAGTTTCAATTACAAGAGCAAAGACTCGGAAGGCTAGTCATCAATAACAAGAACCCATCAGTGCACCATCCTCTTTTGCCAGACACTGCCCCTGCACTCGGGGGACTGTTGCTGCTCTCTTGGAGAATGTGGTAGAGCTCTCCTTGCTGGGAATTCAGTATTCCCTCATTCATTGAGTGATTGTCTACCCACCGTAACCATGCCCCATCCCTTGATCATTTGAACAATTTTATACACCTTTCATATATATTTGGATGAACTCCCTCCCAAGAAACCCCCATCCCAGACACCCCCAACCAATGATCCTCTACTGCCCCCATTGTAACCCTTCTGTGATCTAAACCTTCCTTGAAGACAAAGCCCATATAATAGCCAAAGAAAATTAATAAGAAAATGAAATAATGATAAGTTTAAATGTAAGAGAGAAAACACATGGAAACTCAGAAAAGAAAACCTAAAATTAAAATAAAATTTAAGTATTGGGACATTCATAAAATGGGAAAAAACAACAAAATTTTTTTTTTAATTATTATTATTTTTTTTCCTTTATCACTGCATTATCGGGTGTCTGTACCGTGGCACCTTTCCCCTCTCACTCCCGAGTGTCTCCAAATTTTCAAAGAAATTTTAGGTCACAGCAAAGTCACACACAGAATACTAGAGGTTCTCATATACCCAACCTCCTTCCCCTTTCCTCACCCCATATTAAAACCTTTTTTATGTGGATGGTAACATTGTTATAATTGTTATACAGATAGTGAAACATAGCTACTAAACCTTGTCAATGGTTTACAGTATAGTTTACAATTTAGATGGTACAGTTTAATAATTTTTGATGATATTTACCATGTCCTGTGTCCATTACTGTAAGGTAATGAAAACCATTTCCCTTGACCACTAAATACCCCCTGTTTTATCTTTCCTGTTCCTTCCTCCCCATGTATATTCAGATGAACTTAATCCCATGAATCCCCCATCCCAGCACTCCCCACCAATGAACTTCTTCAGGCCCCATTGTAACCCTTCTGTGACCCAAACCTTCCTTGAACATGAAGCCCATATAATAATGAAATACAATTAATAGGAAAAAGGAATAATAATGATAAGCTTAAATGCAAAAGATAAGTACAAGGAAGCTCAGAAGAAAAGAAAAGAAACTAAATTAAAAATAAAATGCAATTAGTGGATTGGGACATTCAAAAAAATGGAAAAAAAAAAAACAGAAAAAAAATTCTTTTTAAAAAAAAATATTCTTTTTTTCCTTTTATCACTGCATTTCCGGATGTCCAGTGTACCATGACACCTTCCCCGTCTCATTCCCCAGTGTCTCCCAAATTTTCATTTAATTTTCAAAGAAGTTTTAGGATCATGTTATCTGCAAATAATGAAATTTTTACTTCTTCTTTTCCAATTTGGATGCCTTTTATATCTTTTTCTTGCCTCAGTGCTCGAGCAAGTACCTCTAAGACAATGTTAAATGGGAGTGGTGGTAGTGGGCATCCTTGTCTTGTTCCCGAACTCAGAGGGAAGGCTTTTAGGATTTCACCATTGAAGATGAGGTTAGCTTTGGGTTTTTCATATATACCCTTTATCATATTCAGAAAGTTTCCTTCTATTCCTATCTTTTGTAGTGCTTTTATCAGGAAAGAGTTCTGTATTTTGTTGAATGTTTTTTCTGCATCTCTAGAGATGATCATGTGATTTTTTTCTTTCAATCTGTTTATGTGGTGTATTACATTGATTGATTTTCTTATATTGATCCATCCTTGCATACCCGTGATGAAACCCACTTGGTCATGGTGTATAATCCTTTTTATATGTTGTTGAATGTGATTAGCATGTATTTTGTTGAGGATTTTAGCTTCTAGGTTCATTAGAGAAATTGGTCCATAATTTTCCTTACTTGTAGTATCTTTGGTTTTGGTATTAGGGTAATACTGGCATCATAAAATGAGTTAGGCAATATTCCTTCTACTTCTATTTTTTGGAAGAGCTGAAGCAGAATTGATGTTAGCTCTTTCTGGAATGTTTGGTAGAATTCAGCTGTGAAGCCATGTGGTCCTGGGATCTTCTTAGTTGGGAGGGTTTTGATGACTGAGTCTATCTCTTTACTTGTATTTGGACTGTTGAGTTCATCAATTTCTTCTTTCATCAATGTAGGCTGTTTGTGAGTTTCTAGAAATTTGTCCATTTCCTCTAAATTATCATTCTTGTAGGCACATAATTTTTCAAAGTATCCTCTTATGATACTCTTCATTTCTGTGGGGTAAGTAGTGATATCCACTTATTCATTCATTATTTTGTGTATTTGCATCTGTTCTCTCTTTTACTGTGTTAGTCTGGCTAAGGGTTTGTCAATTTTATTGATCTTCTTGAAGAACCACCTTTTTTTATTTTTTTTATTTTTTCTAGTGCTTTCTTATTCTCTATTTCATTTAGTTCTGCTCTAATCTTTGTTAATTCCTTCTTTCTACTTCCTTTAGTTTTAGCTGTTGTTGTTTTTCCAATTCCTCCAAGTGTGCAGTTAGGTCTTCAATTTTAGCTCTTTCTTCTTTTTAATACATGTGTTTATGGCTATGAACTTCCCTCTCAGGAGAGCTTTTGCTGCATCCCACAGGTTTTGATATGTTGTGTTGTCATTTTCATTAGTTTGAAGATAGTTACTGATTTCTTTTGAGATTTCCTCCTTGACCCAGTGTTTGTCTAAGAGTGTGCTGTTTAACTTCCATATTTTTGTGCCTATTGTGGGTAGTTTCTATTGAATCATGTTCAAGTTTTAATACTTTCTTCATGCTTGTCATATCTACTGATGTGAATGGCATTTTTTCATTTCTCTTAATTTTTAAAAATTATAACTATTCTTTTATTCTTAGTTTTCATCTGTATGCTAACATTACTCATATGTTCTCATGTGTTTTATTCTCCATAGAACCTCAACATGTAATCATAATTATTTTAAAATCTCTCTCTGATAATTACAGTAGCTACATAACATTTGAATTGTATTCTGATGTTTTCTTTGCATTTTTAGTGTTTTTTTTTCTTTTTTACTTTTAGCATGCTCATAACTTTTGTTTAAAGATTTAGTCATATTCACCCAGGAAAGCCATGTTCTTAGTCTTAGTCTGCATTACTGGAAATATAAACCCATAGTAAGATGTATCTTTGATTATTTTAAACTGATTAATCCCAAAGGAATGCATGAATTATAACTTAGAAATTTTTCAGGCTATCCAGATAGTATGCTCTGACACTAGGACCAGATCTGGTTTTATCAGGAACCTTCCATGAGGTCCCAGGAAGTGACTTTCTAGATAGTGGGGGATCTTGAAAGATTAGGTTGATTATGCTAAAAAGATTAAAAGATTATATGTATGATTCTTGAATCTTGAGAGCCACCTAGAGAAAATTTGCTTTGGGAATATATTTATTCAAGAAGGACATGTGGAAGATACTTTCCTCTGATGAATTTGATCCTTTTAAACTTCCCCAAAACCAAGATGAACTTTGAGAATTTTTATGAGAAATATTACCAGCCCTGACTTAAAGGGACAGAGATGGATTAATGTGGCAATATAAAGATCACAAGGGCATAAAATGGAAGCAGAGATCCAGGAGAAGGGGTATCTAAGGTCCAGAAAAAATGACCTTAAACCTTGGTTCTCAAAGATGATGGAGCCTGATTTAGTTTGCTAAAGGCTGCCAAGGCAATATATCAAAAAATGGGTTGGCTTATAAAATGGGGTCAACTCATAAGCTTGCATTTCTAAGGCCATAAAGGTGTCCAAATCAAGGCATCAACAGAAGATGCTTTCTCCCCCTGAGCTGAAGCTGTGAGACAACATCCATATGGTGATATCTACTTATAACTCCCAATTTCTCTGGGCCTCATTGCTTTTAGCTTCTGGCCTCAGTGTGGCTTTCAGCTTTTGTGTTCCATTGATTTCAGCTTCTGGATCCTGGGACTTGTTGTATCAGATTCTGAGTGTTTCTCAGTCTCTGGCAGCCTCCTTGCTTCAGTATTGTTTGCAAATTATGGGATTCCTGTTTATAATGTGCATGACAGTGTTGGAAACCTCAAAGGTATGAACCCCGCATAAGATATTCCACATTCAAATAAAACATTTTTTGCAAATTACCATGTAGATTTCTCTACAAGTTTATAGTTCCAAAACTTCTGGTCCAGGTAATCAAATATCAGCTAATATTCTCCTGTTTTATTAACCCCTTATATATTTTCATGGATATTTATCTTAAAACAAAAGTTCTCTCATCAATCAAAGAGAAGACATTGATTTTAAATTATTCAACATTTTCTGTTGCTATGTCAAGACTGATGACTTTCACTAATTTCATATATCAGAGTTTAATTCCAAATGGATTTTTAAGTTTGAAAGAGTTTTGTTGTATGTAACATCCTAGTTTAATATTTGTGTTTTTTTTATTTTTTATTTTACTTCTTAGAAAATGTAATCACAGTCCTTTCAACTTCAATTGTTTCTCATGAGAAGCCTGCTGTAATCTTGTGGATTCCATGCACATTGAGAAATGTTTTCCTCTCCTGCTGTCATAATCCTCTCTGTCTTAATTTTGCTAGTTTGACTTTTGTGTAGCTATGTGTGGATCTCTTTGTGTTTATCCTGTTTGGAGATCATTGACATTTATAAATATGCTTATTCACTGCAATAATGTGATTCACTGCAATAATGACATTTGGAAAGTTAGCTATTGTTTTTTGAATAAATTTCTGCTCCATTTTCTGTTCTTCTTTTGGCACTGTTATTAATTATAGGTTAGTAGACTTAATCAGTTCCCATATTTCTTTTATACTCTTTTCCTTTTGTTCATTATTTTTGTCTTTGTTCTCCATAGTTCTTAATAGCTATAATTCAAATGTCTGAGTGTCTCAAAGAAATTTCACATTTAATTTATTGTAATTTTCAACTTCATAATTCCCACTAGTGTTTTAAATGTTTTATTTTTAATTTAAAAATATAAAAATTCTTCTGATGTTCAATATTTAATATATTGGTATTTGAAGACACATTTTCATCATACCTTCTTTTAACACTTTCACAAAGGTTTCTCTTAGTACTTTGAACTTTTTGTAATCTCTGTTTTAATTATTTTTTAATTTATTGATGTATATCACTCATACATGAACATACATAAACAATAAGGGTATAGTAATAGTTGTGAACTTACAAAACAAACACACATAACATCATACAGGGCTCTTATACCTCACCTTACCACCAATACCTTGGATTGTTGTGAAACATTTTTACCTAATGATTAGAGAGCATCCTCAAAATATTACTACAAACCAAAGTATTTTCCCCCAACCCACTCTATTATTATTATTATTTTATATCATTTATACATGAACATACATAAACAATAAGTGTATAGTAAAAGTTGTGAACTTACAAAGCAAACATTCATAACATCATACAGGGATCCCACACATCAACCCTCCACCAACACCTTGCATTGTCATGAGACATTTGTTACAAATTATGAAAGAATATTGTCAAAATTTACTACTAATTATAGTCCTTATTTACATTTGGTGTATTTTCCCTCCAATCCACCCTGTTATTTTTTTAAAATATATTTTTATGACAGAACTTGTAAACTTACAAAACAATCATGCACATGTGCAGAATTCCCAAACAACACCCTTCTATCAACACACCACACCCTGGTTCAATATTTGTTATAGATTATGAGATAATATCATTCTATTTTTACAAGATCCATAGCATATATTTGACACCCTTTTTCCATACTCCTGCATTATCAACACAGTAAATCTTTGGCATAGATGCAAGAATATTCCATTATTACTGTTAACCACACTCCATATGTCACTACAGTTGCATTTTTCCCTCACTTCTCCACATTCCAACCCCCCTGAAATACTGATATACATCTGCTCTAGCTCACAATAGAAACTCTTGAATCTTTACCAACAACCATCATTCTCATCCATCTCTTGGCATACTGTGCTATTCAGTCACTAGATTATTCTCTAGCTTTGTGTCAATTGGCATTTACATCCCTAGACTACCTTTTTTGGCCACATTCCCATTTGTAAACTTGCTGTTACTCACTATAATGTGTTACCATAAACTCTGTACATTTCCACTCTTTTACAGTAAAGCTAATCAAAACTTCTACATACATTAAATATCAGTAGTCCATCTCAGTCCTCTGCTTACCTCCTTCAAGAATCCATCACCTACCACCAGGTCCTGAAGATATTTTCCTACATTTTCCTCTAGAAGTTTCATGGTTCTTGCTTTTATATTCAGGTATTTGATTTATTTTGAGTTAATTTTTTATAGGGTGTGAGATAAGGATTCTCCTTCCTTCCCTGCTATGGACATCCAATTTTCTCAGCACCATTTGTTGAATGGACTGTTCTGCACAAGCTGGGTGGGCTTGATAGGCCAGTAAAAAATCACTTGACCATAGATGTTAGGGTCTGTTTTTTATCCATCAATCTGGTTTCATTGGTTTATGTGTCTGTTTTTTTGCCAGTACCATGCTGTTTTTATTACTGCAGCTAGGCA
This sequence comes from Cabassous unicinctus, assembly GCA_029593785.1. NCBI lineage: Eukaryota > Metazoa > Chordata > Mammalia > Cingulata > Chlamyphoridae > Cabassous > Cabassous unicinctus. Next base: position 7,527 of record JAQZBX010015673.1, on the reverse strand, counting down.
ATATGACCCAAAGTCTGAAAATGAGAGCCTTCCAACTTCACTTTTCCTTTTTAAAGAAGTTACAGGCTATTCAGGACCCCTTACCTTTCCAAATAAATTTGATAATCATGTTTTCCATTTATTTAAAAAATGCTGGTGGAATTTTTTTCAAAATTGCATTGAATCTGTATATCAATTTGAGTAGAATTGACATCTTAATGATACTAAGTGTTTCAATCCATGAGCATGGAATATTCTTCCAATTATTTAGGTGTTTTTAAAATTTCTTTTAACAATGAAATGTAGTTTTCTAAATAAAAGTACTTTAAATCATTGGTTAAGTTTATGCCTGAATATTTGGCTTTTATCTGTCATATTATTTATTTTTTACCACTCTTTTGATGCTTTTAGTTACTTTTATTGATATAATCTTCATTTCTAGGTTCTCTTCCAAGCCTGTCTCTCCTGCCTTTACTTTTCAGGCTGTAGCACACCCTTTAGTATTTTGTGCAAAACAGGTTTCTAAGTTACAAACTCTCTATGATTTTGTTTATCTGTGAATATTCTAAACTCGCCCTCATTTTTGAAAGACAATCTTGCTGAATATAAGATTCTTGGATGGAAGTTTTTCTCTTGCAATATCTTAAATATATCATACAACTCTCCTCTTGCCTCCATCATTTCTGGTGAGAGATCAGCAGTTAATCTTGTTGGGTATCTCTTATACATTATGCATTGCTTTCCGCTTGTTTCTATCAGAATTTTCTCTGTCTTTGGCATCTGACATTTTGATTAGTATCTGTCTTGGAGTTGGTCAATTAGGATCTTTTCAGATGAGAGTACATCATGTTGCTTGGACATGGATATCTATGTCTTTCAATAGGGTTGGGGAATCTTCTACCATTATTTTTTAAAATATTCCTTCTGCTCCTTTTCCCTTTTCTTTTTCTGGGAAACCCATGACACACATGTTTGCATGTATCTTCCTGTCCTTTAGTTCCCTGAGACCTTGTTCAATTTTTTCTAATCTTATCTTCATCTGTTCTTTTGTATGATCACTTTCAGAGGCCATTTCTTCAAGCTCACCACTCCTTTCTTCTGCCTCTTCAAATCTGCTATTATATGTTTCCAGTGTATTTTTAATTTCATTTGTTGCACCTTTCATTCCAATAAGATCTGCTATTTTCCTGTGTATACTTTCAAATTCTTCTTTGTGCTTATCCAACATCTTCTTAATATCCTTAATTTCTTTAGCCATCTCATTGAATTTATTAAGGAGAATTTTTTGAACATCTCTGATTAGTTGTCTCAACCTCTTTATGTCATCTAGAGGCTTATTTTGTTACTTTAAGTGGGTCATATCTTCCTGTTACTTGGTGTGGATTGTAATTTTTTTGTTGGTGTCTTGGTATCTGGCTTACAAGAGTATTTATTCTTTGTGCAGTTTTTCTCTTTAGTTTAGGGCTTCCTGCCCTTCTCCCTTGCTGGTTGTGTAGTAGGAGCCAAGAATGTATTTGGAACTATAAGCTGTACGGGCTCAAGCTACCCTCATTTCCCCAATGAAGCTTTTCGCAACTTTCTCCTTTGCCAGGGGTGGGGATGGAGCCACAGCTCTGTGGAATAATCCAACTCATGCAGGCTTAGAGTGTAGTTGCCCAGAGACACTGATGAAGCTTCACACCCCTTTGTCCCTTGCCTGGCGTGGGGATGGAGTTGCAGGTGTGGACAGCAATCCATGCATTGGGTGTCCAAGATGATCACAATTGCCTGGATAGACTTCTGATTATTCAGTCTGTGCCAACTAAATGTACCTGCAGTTACCTGGATAGGCTGGTGCAGGGCCTGTCAGCTTCCTCCCTGCTAGAGGTGGGGCTGAAGCCTAGCTTAGAGCTGCAAGCCAATTTGGGTGAATGAAACCAGCCTCTACTGTCACTGTGATTCTTCTGTCAGCCTGGTGTCCCCTCATGCTGGGGGTGGAGTCAAAATGGCAGCTACTGACCTCCTTCTGACTTGGGCAGTCTCAAACTTTAGCTCTTCTTAGGGTTATACTTTAGCCAGCTGAATTTGCTAATCAGCAGCTGAAATCAGTGGCCAATCATCTCTTCCTCCCCTGTTTTTGGGAAATGTAATTTCCAATTCCTATCACAGAATAGCTCCTGGGTTGACTTGTGCTGCCAAAGTAGGATGATCACCATCCTGCATGGCGTGGCTGGTAATCTCCAGGAGAGGCTGGCACAGCCCCCCTAGCTTCCTCCCTGCCTGAGGTGGGCCTGGGGCTTAGACTAGAGTGGCAATATGATTTGGATAGAAAAAACGTCAGTCTCTACCAGCACTGTGCTTTTCAGTCATCCCTGCTACCCTCATGTCAGGTGGAGAGTTGAGATGGGGCCACGTGGATTTTCTGACTTGGACAGTTTCAAACTTTAGCTATTCTTAGGATTATACTTTGGCCAGCTGAATTTCCTAATGAGTAGCTGAAGTTGGTGTCCAACCATCTCTTCCTTGCTCATTTTGGGCAGTGGAGTTTTCAAATCCAGCCACTGAACTGCTCCCAAGGTGGCTTGTGCTTCCAGTGGAGGATGGGCTCTGGCTTCCATGGTGTGGAGTGCTCTACTTACATATCTTCTCTTCAGACAGACAGTACCCTCCTTCCGTTCTTTTAAGGTTTTTGCAGGATGCACTTCTGGTCTCCTGGATCCCCCAAAGAACTGCTCTAGATACTATAGGTGATCACCAAATGTCCTGTAGCAGGAGCTGATTCTCAGAGCTCTTTACGCTACTTCCATTTTGCTGGTTGTCTGTTTTAATTTATTGTTAAGTGCAATATCAGGGACACCAAAGGGGAAGTTTTTATTACCTGCTTTTTACATGAGAGTCTGCGTGTTTGTGTGTTTATGGGTAATATTTATGGAATATTTGTACTCCACAAAGTTTTTGTTGAAAACTATACATATTAGAGAATACAATATAGTCTCTGCACACTGACAAACGTCCTCATTTTTGTCTTGCTAATGTTGTTCATTCTCTTGCTTGTTATTTAGTGAATTGAGTGGAAAAGCCCATTGAAATCTCTTTCTCTGAAGCATACAGCCTCTCTATCACTTCTCAGAGAGTGCAAACTTGGGCATGTACAATTCTGTCTAACCCTCCTTACCATGAAATAATTGTAAATGTATCTCCTGTATGATCTGCATTTATTATTATCACACCCACCTGTTGAGGTCCATTAATTATTATGATTTTCCAGTTTGTTTTTGGCAGTATCCTAAGGCATAAATTACCTCTGAGTCTGTTCCAATTCTTATTAGTCCCCTTGCCTGGAAAAAACTTTGAGGGCAGTGTTTGAGATTGTTGTGACCACAGGACTTCTCTTCTTCTGCTTTATATCTTTATATAAATTCCAGCTGTTCTATTGTTTATACTGTGGAAAACATATTGTTACCAGATTTATCTATATGTTAAGCACAATGTTTACATTGTTATTGACAGTACCTTTAGGCTTGAATTTCTTTACACTCCAAATAAAGTCATTCTCAGTTGTGAGACCACAGAATTCTATTTTTCTTAATGTCAGATGTTCCTTCAGGGCACAGAAAGGTTTGGGCTTTAATAATTTTCTTAAAAGATGTTATCATTTTGTCAGCAATTTAACAGCCAAATTATAAGTCTCTTCCAAGTATGTGGATTGGAAATTTTATTTTTTTCCATTTAATATATGCATTCATATAAATTCAAGCAGCTTATTTTTAATGAAAATTGACAATGCACTAAGTGCATAGGCAAATATATTATCAAAGATAAAAATAATTCAAGATATCTCATTAGTAGGCCAATGATGATGATTTGATTCTACTTCCCTTGAGGTGACTTTTGCATGTAAAATTTTGGAAAAGGATATATGGACAGAATAGATAGCTGAGAAATAGAGCCATAGATATGTGATTATTTGTATGACATATAACATAACATAACATAACATAACATAACATAACATAACATAACATAACATAACATAACATAACAACTACATAGCAGTTGGAGAATGAGCTCCTTTTCCAGTAAAGTATATTGTAAATGAATAACCATGAAAAATATCAATATAATATATATAAAAATTATACTATATATGAAAAGGAAATCTAGGTTTTTTTAATAGAGCTTATCTTGAAAGGCCAAACTTCAAAGGTAAGTTAGAGAAATATCTTCTATAGTGTAGACTTTATTTGAAAAGATATAAAACGTTAACCATAAAGAAAAGGACTGTAAATATGACTATACTAATGCAATTGACAACTATTCATAAATGTTAACAATAAGAGGTTGAGAAATCAGTGCAGAGAGGGGACAATATTTTTTTCACAGTTACAACTGTAAAAAGATCAAATACAAATATAAAAAGAACTTTTTAAATAATACAGAAAACAATGTAGCCATTCAAAATTTGAAAAGCAAAATAATTTAATTCAGTTACTGAAATGATGAAACTCTAATGGTTATAAAACTTGAATCTTTATGAATTTTCTTTATCAAGGATAAAGCCACAAAGACAAAGAGCACCACACTAATCAAACCTGCAGAATTTTTAAAATATAAAGAACACATTATTTAAGGTTATAAATTAAAATCAACTCATAATGGAAATTGTTTAATACAATCAAATTGGAAATCAGTTTGGATTTATCTAGTAAATTTTAAGATATACATACTCTTTGACATAGCAATTATATTCATAAGGAAACCCTAAAAAAATGTATGTCACTCAATTTAAGCACACATAAACTCCAATGGTCTTGGGGTTGTTCATAAAAGTCAAACACTGGAAGGCATCAAATTATTCACCAACAACAGAGTGCTGAAAAATGTATTAATGCTCATTCTATGATGTATGAAAGCTTTTAAAAAATCAGTGATTAAATTTGTATGAGTATCACAAAGAAAATATCAAGCAATGGAAATTCAAAAGAGAAAACATACATAAAATGGCTCAATTTATAATAAATTTAAAAATATTCAAAATTATAATTGAAATTTCAGAATTATATATAAATCTTTAAACTTTTATTAAAAAACATGTATTATTTCCTTCCATTTCTAGATTTCTTTTCTTTTTTATATTATTCAGAAAACATATCAGATCTTGTCAGACTTTTCTGCATCTATTGGGATAGATGGGCTTAATTTTTCCTTTACTCTATTTATGCATTGCATTACATTGATTGATTTTTATTGGTTGAACCATACATCCTTTCCAGGGATAAATCTCACTTAATGAGGGTCAATAATCTTGTAAATAGGCTGTTGGTTTGTGTTTGGTAGAATTTTTTTCAAGATTTTTACATCTTTTTTTTCCCAAGATGGTGGAGTAGGGAGCACTAGGATTCAGTTTGTCCGCCAGAATAGCTATTAAATAACTAGGGTCTGTCTCAATCAACTAATTGGTGGCCATGGAGACCAGAGAAACACTGTGCTACACCATGCAGAGAAAAACAGAAGGAAGAGACTGATAAACTTCAGTGAAGATCTGTGAGTGAATCATTCCATGCTGTGGAGGCCTTTGCCCATCTTCATATGATGGGGATGTTTACCTCAAGAGCCACTCTCTGGCTGGATATTAAAGCCCTCTCTCCCAAGAGCAGGAGAGAGGGACACAACTGGGCACTGGCTGTAGCTATTGTTCACCAAATTCAGATTGCTGGGATTCAACTACAAAAACAGCTAAAAATTAAAACTACCTAAGACAGAAAGCAGAAGGCACCATTTGTTTAGACAATGTTCCAAGCAGGGGAGTAAGCAGGGTTGAATTACACACTCAGTAACTTCTCAGGGTGTCGGTAAACAGTTTCAATCTGCCTAGGAGAGAATGTAATCTGGCAACCTTTGTTTCAACTCTGTTCAATCACCGGGAGGAATCAGGGCTAATTTAGAGACACCGAAACTTCTCTGGGTAGTGTGGAACAGTTTCCTGAAGGGCAGCTCTTCCCTTAGAAAATGTTGTTGGTTAATAAGGAGATTCAGATCACAGATTCTGGGGTCTGATAAAGAGTTTCAACCTTCTTCAGCCAAAAGTGGCTGGCAGCCTTTGTCTCAGCCATGTGCCCAATAGAGGTGTAGTCAGTGGGGAATTAAAGGCACAGTACTATACAGTTTGGTGAAAAGCACCATCTGCTGAATATTTCAAGAAAGTGTAGATTTGAGGACCCTCAAATAGAAGACTGGTATCTTTCTTTTCTTGGTCTCCTCTCCAGGGCATTTTAGAACTTATCTACACTGCATTCATGGGTCCTTGGGTCTGTGTTGGCTGGAAAAACTTACTTGGAATGTCCTGTCTGGGAGAAATTCTCCTACCAAATTTAAATCTCCATGTAAAAGCAGTTAGAGATAACAAAATGAATTTCAAAATATATAAAAGGAAATAAAAACAAACAGAACAGACCAACATTTCCACTGGAATTACGGGGTGAAACTTTCTCCTGGAAGTGACCCAGTTGCAAAATCAAGGCAATCACCAAAATTATGTCATATATCCAGAGCAAGAATCAGATTAATAAGAGCAGAGAGAATATGATGAGTTAAAAATGAGGCATTATAAAGGCCAAAAATATTTCATCACTGTCAAAGAAGAGCTTTAGCACAAAGAAAATCAACAAGAAAACCCTAATCAAGAAAGAGAAACTGGACTCCAGAGTAAATCCATCATGAATATCAGATGCTTAGACACTAGCGAAAAGTTACAATGCCCACTATGAAACAGGAATACATGGCTCAGTTAAGGGAAAAATTAAAAACTTCAAATGAGTTGCAAGATTTGAAACCATGAATCAATTCTGTTCAAGCAAATTTCCTAAATCAATTCAAAGAGATGATGGCAAAATGGTGGCCATTCTCTATGGTATATGTTTAAAAAAGAGCTCATGCAAAATATTGGATAGTTAAGAGTAAGATTCTAATTTTCCTTCAATAATTTTATCAAAGTTACCATACCAATGCTAAGTATCAATAATATGGGTGGGAGGGGTATGGAATGTTTCTTTTTGGAACAATGAGAATGTTCTCAAATTGACTAAGGTGAAGAATGCACAACTATGTGATTATACTAAACCATTGACTGTACAATTTTAATGAATTGTATGATGTATGAATAAATCTGTTCTTAAAAATATTTTTACATCTATATTCATAAGAGAAATTGGCCTGTAATTTGCTTCTATTGTGATTTCTTTCTCAGGTTCTAGTGTCAGAGTAATGCTACCCTTGTATAATGAAATAGGAAGTCTTCCTGCCTCATGAATATTTTGGCAGAGTTTAAAAATTATTGGTGTTGATTCACCAGTGAAGTCATCTGGTCCTGGACTTTTTTTTCCTGGGAGGTTAGAGCTATTATGTCAATCTCAGTACTTGTAATAGGAATTTGAATGTTATTATTTCTACTTGAATCAATTAGGTTATTTTTTTATTTGTACAGTTTTTATTCATTTAGATTATCTCCTTTTTGGAATACAATTTTAAGAATGTGTTCTTATAATCCTTTTTTTTTTTTTTTAATAATAC